>VVHJ01034141.1:0-24048 GCA_015107715.1 Tylochromis polylepis
AGACATGATGTCCCAGATGTGCTCAATTGGATTCAGGTCTGGGGAACGGGCAGGCCAGTCCATAGCATCAATGCCTTCGTCTTGCAGGAACTGCTGACACACTCCAGCCACATGAGGTCTAGCATTGTCTTGCATTAGGAGGAACCCAGGGCCAACCGCACCAGCATATGGTCTCACAAGGGGTCTGAGGATCTCATCTGGGTACCTAATGGCAGTCAGGCTACCTCTGGCGAGCACATGGAGGGCTGTGCCCCCCCCCCAAAGAAATGCCACCCCACACCATTACTGACCCACTGCCAAACCGGTCATGCTGGAGGATGTTGCAGGCAGCAGAACGTTCTCCACGGCGTCTCCAGACTCTGTCACGTCTGTCACATGTGCTCAGTGTGAACCTGCTTTCATCTGTGAAGAGCACTTAATGCAGCAATTAATGCTTATTCAGAGGTCCGTAGTTTGACTGGAACACAAAGCCAATTTGTACCAGGTGAAAAACATTGTAAGTGCTGTTTCAGTTGATAGGTTTTAAAGTATTTCTGTTTATTGTTTGCAAATAGGAGAGGACTTAACAGCCCCCCCCCCCCTTCCCCAGTAGGGGTGCAACCACTGCTTGGCCATACACAAATCAGATGCTTTCTGGTGTTGCTGGTTTGGTGCAAAACTGTGTACAATATGTTGTTGAAGAATGAAAGTAAATTACCTCCTTTGAACACAGGACTTAATAGAAATGTGTCATGTACTGCTTCTTAGTATGGGAGTGCTGGAAGGGAAGAAGGCATGGAGGGAGTAGGGATGGGCTGGTGATGATATACCCACAAGTTCAAATGAAATCAAAGCTCTTGCTTCCTGTGGAGTTTTTTTTTCCTTTCCTTTCCTTTCCTTTCCTTTCCTTTTCTTTCTTTTTTTTTTTATTGTCCGGGACAAGGTCAAAATCTAATATTTATCTTATGAAGGAAGTGTATACTTGTGCTTGTTGCCTTCATAATTGAGTCATCACTGCCGGAAAATATAAAAGCAAGGCCATTTTTCTGTCCGTGGTTTAATAGGATGCTCTGCTACTCTCACCCTGTCTTGAAAATAAGCAGTGCGTAGCACAGACATACTGTCAACATTGCACTAAGTCACCATAATTATAGCAAGGTCTCCCCTGTTCACAAGTACACCCTCATGTGACTGCAGTTATCTTTGCTTCAGTCAGCTGCACTGTATGCACAGAACCACAGATCAGTGAATGGGACACTGACTCTTTCACTCCAGTGATTGTAGTAGCGTATTATTTTATGAAAACAAGGCTTACAGCTCAGATAGAAATCTCTATAAACAGATATGATTATGCAGAATATATAGGCAAGAATTTGTAGCACAAGAAGCTTTTACAATCCATTTGTGGCCTTTACTACATTATTTTTAAAAAAAACATTGCTGCATGCAGACAAGCAGTCCTTGTGGAGAGCAAAAGAAGAAATCATTGACTGAAATCCAATCTCAAAATTGTTTAATGATAAGCTTTTAGCTGTTTTAAAATGAATCTGTATTCATAATGGGACAGTTAAACAAGTAGTCTGTAAATGGGGAAGATTTACCTGTTGTCCTTTACCAAAGAATCATTGGGTGCTATCACTCTGCATTCCTGACAATTCCTTGGTTTGAAGAATCGGAAGTATGACTAATGTACAAGTCAGAGAATATGCCATTAAACTACCATCAATTAGATGAAAAGTATGAAATTTGTTGTCAGGTTTCTGTGCATTGTTTCATTTGAATTACATGATGGAAAGCCAGTGTTTTAACTCTCACGGTCTTATGGCTGCTGGGCAGTATCAAGTACTCTCTATTTTCAATATGCCAAGTCACAGGAATCTACCTTTATTGGCATTTTAATGGCTCCACGTGCCATTAATAGCCAGACTGGCTGCATCAATGCTTTCAAGAACAAGAGCCCAATCCAAAGAAATTACTCGGTAAACCTGGAACAGATATCATTCTGGCGGCTTTTGCCAGGCCTGTGACAGAGAAGGTCAAAAACACGGTAAAGACCCTACAATAATAGAGAGCAAGCACTTGGCAGCAGTGGGAAAGAAAAACTTCTTTTCAACAGGAAGAAATCTCCAGCAGAAACAGGCTCAGGGTGGGGCAGCCTCAGAGGTGATGGGAGGAAGACAGGTGAGATGACAAAAACAGCGGTTTATAAGCACCAAACAAAGGAAAAATAAAAACAAAAATTAATTGTTTTTCTTATTTGTAAGCTACATATTCACTTTATAAAACAAAGTAATCAGGTACTGGCAGTATTAGCATAATTCTTGATAAGCTAGGCGGCTAATATGTATTTACATGTCAAATGTGTTAATAATGCTGGTTTAAATGCTTTCCCGTGATTGTTGGCTTAAAATAAAATATCTCCCTCTGTTGTTACTGTAGCTTACTGCAACTTACGCCTGCATGTCCATGTCATGCTTTGGAGAGGCAAAACGTGAAATGGACATGGTGGACCAGTGGCGTTATTACACATTTTGCTGTGATACTGGGTTGTATCCCCAAAATCTATATAGATGTTGTTAATCCTATCACCCTAGGCAGTTTGTATAGTAAATTTCATCGAGATTGTTGAATGTGTATTGGAGGAATTAGGGGAGAGGCATACGTAAATGTGCTACAGTCATTTTAGTAAAGATGATCTGCCTTTATATATATCAAACTGAGGAAACAGTATGATTCTACTTGTGATTAAACATTAGCTGAGTTTAACTGTTTTGTATGTCATTGGAGTGGAGGTACAGACCCATCTACAACCCTCTGACAGCTTATGTCTGTGGTATTGGATGCTAACTTACTCTAAGGTTTATAAGTAACAAACGTTTAACCACATATCCGTAGAGATTCAAATGTGGTGGACGAGTTTGCCTGTCAGTCAAAACATTTTCCAGACAAATTAGTTTAAATAAATGAGGCTATGTGAGGTGTGGCACAGGTTTTTGGTGGCACAAGACTAGAAATACATGCATTATTTCCTAATTTATGACATTTGAATTGAGGTGACTCAGTTACATAAATAAACAGGAAAGACAGTATAAAAATCAGTCAGTCATATTTGCAGATTTTCTCTGGTCTACACCTATGAAGGGAGTTGAATTTTATTGTGAAATATTGTGAAGTACAGGAAAGTCACAACAACATTGGCCCAAATATGTAAAGACAAGTGAGACAATAAAAAAGAAGGAAAAAGTAAACACATGGCGAACAGACAGCTCAAAAAATGTAAAACCAGAAAAGCTTTTTTTCCCCCCTTGTAGATCCTGCTTCTTCCACACATGAGGTGGCTTCTTTATGGATGCTGGTTACATTAGCCTCAGGCTAGAAGCTGTTTCATTGCAGACAGCCCATCAAGATGAGTGACAACTGTGGGGGCGGGAACTTGACCAGCTGAGAAGGAGGAGGCCAGGACTGACAATACATTTTCTACCTCAAAGTGAAAACTTGCATATTGTAGCTACAACTCAGAAGTCACTGGCAAGAAAAGGGAAAGTGGGAAGAAAAAAAAATCTTACAGACTGTTGGACAGAAAAATGTTGCTTGGGTTCTCTTCATGCAGTAGAGTCTGTAACATTAATTCTGATTTATGAATTCATTACCGACACATCCTTTACAGATATCAACTGCATTTAATTGAGTCAGTGGCTGTCATTAATGGCTTTGGTTAATGTACCATTCTGCTCCCAGTCTATGTGGAGAGCACTTGAGTTGTGTAACAGCTTGAAGAGAAAGCTGCAAATCAGAGGAAATCTGTGGCCGAGTCCGTCAATGATCTCACCTACGTTTTGAAGCTCGTGTCACAAGAGACGAGTTATTTGAAGAAAAGGCCGGCTGGTTGCTTTCTATCCTTTATGTTTTTTGGGAGATCAATAGCTTTGCACCAAATTTTGTAAGACTTGCTATTGATCCATCACCACCTCCCTGCTCTTGTGCTGAGATGGTTGCTCTTGCTGAGAGTCAGTAAAGCACATTGAATGTTTGTTTTCAGCTCAAGGACACTTTGCTTCATTTCCCTCTTCTGCTGTATGAAAGTCACATCTACACTACAAAGATATGACTGCAAGTGCAGTGAAGTTCTTGCACCTTTATGACACACACATGCAGATTTCAATTGTGAGTGTTATTAGTGTTATTTGAGCACAACAGGGTGCCAATATTCTTCGTGTCAGCCAGAGAAAGCAAAAAGTCAGACGAGAGTTGTTTCATAATAGTCTTGTTATCTTCTTCTGTGAAACATAAAGAGACGCCTCTTTCTCTCTTTCTCTCTTTGGCTTTTTTGCAAGTTCACTTGATGTGGATGAAACCTTATCGGCCTCAGTCTCACCTTTATACATGCTGAGATCAGTGAGATACCTCTGATATTGACCTACAGAAGCAGATAACGGCAAAGGAGCAACAATAAATTGCCTCTTGTGTGGAGAACTAACTTGTTTATATCTGTTGGGCCTTCGGTGGTGTTTGGGGACAAGATGGTAAGTAGTGTGTGTGTGTGTGTGTGTGTGTGTGTGTGTGTGTGTGTGTGTGTGTGTGTGTGTGTGTGTGTGTGTGCGCGCGCGCGTGTGTGTGTGTGTGTGCGCGCGCGCGTGTGTGTCTTTGTGTATTGCACGGATGGGCTGTTGGGGTCACTGTGCAATTTAGCAAGTCGCCAACTGGAGCCAGAAAAAACAAAGAAAGGGAGATAGAAAACAAAGTGGAGACAGGAAATGCTGTCTTAGCGTTTTTCTGTTGCTGTGATTTACATTTTTGCCAAAACAGAAGAGGAGAGGATGTCAACAACACTGACAGCTGTTTGGATGACAGATTCTCCAGAGAAAAAAAATAAATAAATAATATAATAGAAAGGGAGATAGCGCTACATCTTATCATGCAGCATAGCAGCCCCATCACATTTACAGTATATCAGAGTCCACAGTGTAATGGAGTGCTGTGTTTGCAAAGAGGACACAGTGGCGCTCACTTATTGCTTCTCATCATAGTAGTGCATTGCTGAGCAATTAAAAAGCCATCAACTGGCTCCCAACTAATTACCTACAGAGTCATCTAACCTTGTTGTTGATATTAAATAAAGTACTTGTCTGTAAAATGAGGTGAACGGAGCAAAAGCATATTGTCATGCTTTATGCCAGAGACTGGACCTGGACCATATGCTGTCCTTTGTTACAACAAAGTCATTATCGTGATACAAATTATGTTTGTAGAAAGGTGGAGGAAATGAACACATTTAAACACAATACATAATGAAGTGATTTTTTTTTTTTTTCAGTTTGCAGTACACAGCAGTAACGGAAGACAATGCCGGACTGAAATGAAATGTGTCGGTGACGCATAGCCGAGGTCAGATGTGCGTGAATGAGATGTGAATGAAGCAAACTGAGTTCCAGGAGATTATAAATATGTAATGCGGAGATGTTGCTCGTCATTCAGGCATTAGCAAATGTTGCTCTTTTTTTCTTTTTTTTTTTTACATCAATATGGGTGACTTGTGTGAATCTTTTATGGGTAAAGAATCTCCTCCGTGAGGAGTGCAGGAGTTTAAAGTGACACAATGTGAATGTTTTATTGAGGCTGAAAACAAAGTCCAAGATGTGAAACTAGCAAATAACTAAACAAAAAATACATTAGATCACACAGGTTAACATTTGAGGAAGTATAACAGATACTCTGACACTGTTTTTCAGTCCTTGTACCTGACCATTTTGTTTGTTTGTTTTTTGGTCAAGCCACTTAATAGAGACCCATGAATCATTCAAGCATTAAAAAGGTACCTAATTCAAGGTATCTGGTGTTGTGTCTACAACAGATGATGTGCCCTAACAGACAATTTAGCAAAGAACTCAAAGAGCCAGTTTTAAATCATATCTTTAGCTATTACTACTTAACAGTCTGTCATAAAACACACGGCTTGATATGCCAAAGGTAACACAGTTTGAAGTTCAGAAAGCAATATTTTTGCATCAACAAGGTAATTCCTAAAGATTTATTAGCTGAAAACCAGTCATATCACAACATTGTGTGTAGTGTGTCCTTTAAATAATTGAGTACAACTACTACAAGGAAAGGACAAAAGAAGAAGTAGCAGAGCTAAAAAAAAAAGAAAGAAAGAAAAGAAAAAGAAAAAAAATTATCTACAGCAGGTGAACAGTATGTGAAAGCCATATCTGAAAGAAAGCACAGTACCTGAGAGATGCATCTGGCCCTTCAGTTGATCCATCCATTGTTCACTGAAGCTTTATTAGAAATGGCCTCAGTGGAAGGGTTGTGACCAAGAAGCCATTCATAAGGAAGGGAAACAGGGAGAGGAGGCTGAGGAATGCCAAATAACACAATAACTGGACCACATGTATGTGGCAAAGGGTTTTATGGAGCGATGAATTCAAATTTGAAATTTCTGGTTCAACTTGTTGACATGTTCAGAGTGGGTCAGGAGAGAAGTAAAACAGTGAGAGTGGGGCTGCCAGTGGTTTTGAGGATCGAATTGTGAATGCAGAAAAGTACCATCAGATTTTGGTCCACCATTCAATACCATCTGGAAAGCGTCTGATTGGCAATGGCTTAATTTTTCAGCATGACAATGACCTCCAAACACACTGGCAGTTCAGTAAAAGCCTACATGCTTACATGCCTAGATACGTTCCTCTGTTTTCTGTTGCTTTTGTCTTCTAGGTGTCAAGTCTCCACCTATTGGCCAATTCGAAGTTAAGTGGCGGATGTCCGTTGGCTGATCGCTTGCCAGGGATCATTACAAAAGAATGGCTCCCTGGCTAGCTGAGTGGCTACTGACTCTCACTTGAACTTTTGTTTGTAGGCTCTGTCATTGTGAACCGAGTGGTTGGTGGGAGGCTGGACAGGTAAGCTTGGGGTACCCTATACACTGGCAGCAGAGTTTTAACTGTTAGACGCACTAGGTTATGTGGTTGATGCCACTTTTGTATGTTTTGTTTGTTCCCCAGCCGCTAGGCAGGCCATTTGTTTTGCATTTTGTTTCATTTAGACTGTAGAGAAGCTATCGACCTCGTTTTGTTTTATTAATTTCTTTGATTTGGCTCAACCGCCTGGTCCTCCTCCCCCACCTTTTTCCTGTTATTAAGTTTGAACGTCAAGGCATGGTAAACCATCAATAAACCACCTGACTGTTCATCTGATAATTGTCCCTCTTCTTCATTAATTTTGGTTGTCTTGTGTTGCTGTTTCCTTCCTGCCTCCGCCCGCACCATGGTAGGGGGGAACATAACACATATCTGGATAGAAAATCACACAATACAACAGTCATGGATTGTCCTCCCCAGAGCCCTGACCTCAACGTTATTGAAGGAGTGTGGGATCATCTTGACAGAGAACAAAACAAAAGGCAGCCAGCATCCAAAGAAGAGCTTTGAATGTCCTTCAAGAAGCACGGAGAAATATTTTAGAAGACTCAGGGGAAAAAAGACTTGCATAAGAGAGTTTAGACTGTGTTGAAGAAAAAACCAAAACACGGTCATACCAAATATTAACATTCAAGCTCATAAGAATTATACAAACTGTGTTTTTGCCTTGTATACTCTTTTCCCATAGCAAAACAAAAAGAAATGAGGGCTGTCTTAAGACTTTTGCACAGTCTTGTGTATTAGGATTTGATCTAGGATAACAAAAAACAAAACAGTCCCTAAAACTATGCAATCCTTCACAAAGAGGGAGATTGGTTAGTGTGATTTCTTTTTTTCTGTGCAGTCATGCCTGAGGATGTAACAGAAGTGTTACATGAATAATGTAAATGTAATTTGCTGCTTTCAAGAGCTAAAAAGACTGTAATTTTGAGATGAGGAATTACGAGTGAGCAATAAAATCAAACATGTCAAAATTGTATGAGTAACCATTTTTTAAGGCAAACCTGATCAGGCTCTGGATCTTCAACTTGTTTTAGAATGGGCTGACTATTTATTTAGAAAATGACAGTAGCAGTATAGCTGCTTCCAGTGGAAATAAATTTACTGTGAACGGGCCTTTTAAGATAACCTACTGCAGGACACCTTTTTGTTCATCTTACCCTATCAGGGGTTTCTCTGATGAAACCAATTTCTTATGAAAAATTACACCCCTTTTACCAGCTGTGAGACAAATCTGGGTTCCATTTTCCCCTTGATGAAATTCTCGTGTTGTGCATAGATTTATTAATTATTTTCACAGCTCAAAATCAATGCGTAGGCTCAAACACAAAATCACCATTAAACCAAAACAAATGGGAAAGCCAGATTTGTGAGCTTTGCCTCAACTACTGAGGCTCATGAGCACTTCGTGCAAAAGTACCCACCTTTCCTTACCAAGTTTTGTTGTTTGGTTGTTTTATTGTTTGTTTGTTTTTTCATTCTTCTCATGAGACAGTGTTAGCCCTTTGTTTGTGTCACCTCCTTTTAAAGCCCCAATGCTCCTATCAGAGGCAGAGTGCTGATGGAGCAGCCATGTCCTCACTGCTGTTGGCCAGCAGAATTAGTTTAGTTCCACTGAATAATGAAGTAGAATGTGTACCCACCGTTCTAATTAAAACCCCTGGTCATTCATCTGTCTAATAGATACAATGCCTTGCAGTATAATTTTGTCCCAAATGTATAATTCCAGACTGTGTTCTGTGCGCTATGAGCCTCTGCTGAGCAAAACGGCTCTGTGCCAGACATGCAATACGGTATACTTCTTGTCACACTGTCTCTCATACCCACTTGCAAGCATATGGTCATTTACACACATGCAAATAACTCACAGCATCTTCCGCCCCTATCTTAGTTACTAAACACATTAATACGTCAAAATTTAAAAGTGACCATTCACTGAAATCCTTGCCCGAATGTTTCTGAACAGCTTAGCAAGGACAACCATAACTCTATCTCTATGTGTGTGGGTTTTTTTTTTTACCTTTTCAGAATTAAAAATAAATTGCAGAAGCGTATTGATTGCATCATCGGAGTGTTTATTTGATCCAATATAGGGCAGAAATTTAAGGATGTTTAGCTGACGACCTTACTCTAGGCATTAAGCCTGTGAGCCAAACAGCATATCATCAGCAAGATTACCATTGTAAAAAAATACCCGGTCAAACCTGTGGGAGTCAAAATGCTGCTGTAGACGATTTTACAGTTGTTGCATGCTATACAGTCATTTGGTTTACAGCTATTTTTGCCTCGGAAACTCCAGCCAGAAGATCTTTTGTCTTGTCAGGCTGAAGAAGTTTAAAAATATACAAAGCATAAATGTAACCTCTGTGTTGCTTTTACAAGCTCGGTTTCCTGTACTAAGAATACAGTTACCTAGTTATGGTGTGGGAAATGAAATTCTAATCACATTTTTGTACATAATACATCATCACCTCTCCAGCTTTTGGCCTGACACAATCAAAGTGCTTTTTTATGATCCTTTTGCATCATTCTTATTTTAAAGGGCTCAGTCAGAAAAGCAAGTCAGTCAGATGCAGAATTTTCAAGCACTCTTCTGAGCTAACATTAACAGCCAGAAGCTTCAATAGCGTCGACTGACAACACTGATGGTTTTTGTCTATAGGCTTCAGAATTCTGCTCTTTTGTGTGAACTAGAAACTGTATTGTTTCGAAAATTACAACATTTTTCTCATGGTAATTTTGCCTCTGTTATTTTAAACTTTATATGCACTGCCAGAAAGGAATAGTTCTAATGATCTGAACGTGGTGTGGTGTTGGAGGATTAGTGAAATATCGACTGGAGACCTACATCAGTTACAGTGAATAATATTTTGTTTTGCCTACTAACATCCACCTAATGCACAACACACCATACTCGAGCTACACACCTTTATCCCAACATTAGAAACAAGATGATTTAGGTGCATGCTCTAAGCTTTTGGGGTTATGCTTCTAATCCGTTAACAGACAGATTATTTTTTCTTTTACAATAAATACTCTTTTCTGTTCGCTATGCTACATTTGAGATAGAGAAATACTACCTGCTGTTGTTTAGACCTGCTTTCACAGGGCCAGAAAAATTTGAATAGCAATACATTTTCAGCTACATGGTGACAACACTGATACTTCTCTGGAGGAAGTGAATCTAAAAATATCCCAGAATATATTTTAAAAAGATATCAGGGAGGCATTATGTGGAAATATGCATCTGTGAATACAAAGATGTATTCTTATGGGCTGTCTTTTTGCCATATGGCGGACTCTCCGATGAAATGAAAGCAAGGTGATGTCCTTGTATTGAATTTAAATTGTGTATTTTTATAGCATCTAATTTAGAGATAAGAAGATGGTGAAGTTTGTAAAAGTCAGCAGAGTGGTAGGAATGATCTGACACCTTAAGTGATATTTTGTGTCTGTGCTGCAAGAAATCAGGATAATTCTTTCGGTTTGCTTATTTTTGGTCTTTTTTTCTTTCATGGTTACTCGTCTCCCTTCGTTCTCTGAAATCAGTGGTTCTCAAACTATTTCTGCCATGATCCATTTTAGAAGCTCTCGCGTTTGTCTTCATTAACAATAAAACAGGATCCAAGCTGGATCTTACTTACTTAAACAAAGTTGAGCTCAGTGACATCAGCAGTTTGGTTATCGTCTCTAAAAGAAAAATCTTAATCTTTCACTTTCATTTTGCTTCATTAAATAAAAATGAAATAAAGAACAAATGTATCCTTAATTGCACATGCACAGGTACAGAAAGTATTCAAATACAGCACCTCTTCCAAAGTAGTCATCTCTGTGAAATGTTAAGAAAAAAAAACTGAATACAGTTGTTTGAATTTTTTTTTTTTTTAATGTTGCAATTACTCAAGAAAGTCATTTTGAATTTTATGACTGGAACATGTTTTAAAAAATAGCACAACAACTGGAAACTGAGGACATCAACCGCTGTAGTTTTCAAAATAAAATCTTACAGAAAGATGATGGTTTTTGTTTTGTTTTTTCAATAGGTGACAAGTCCGGACTCCAGTTAGGCCCAAACTGTGTTAATCATTCAGCATGAATGAAGCTTTCACAGATGCACACATGTGCAAGTTATCCACACCATGTGCACTACTGCAATCCCATACCAACAAAGATGCTTGTTTGTAAATTATACACCAATAACTAGCAGGATGGTCCCTTTTGTCTTTGATTGACAGGATTACGAGTTTATGCACATGCACATTTGCAATTTCATCATGGACCTTAAACATCCACATAGAGCAAATATCAGCAAATGTCAATAAAAATGACCCGACTTTCATTTGGAGGATCATCATCGGTTCTGAGTGTTGGCTCTCCTGCTTCAAAAATCAGTCTGAAGTGGAAGAATCCAAGTGGAAACACATAATCAATTGCAAATTTTAGATTTTTCCCAACATCCACGTGATTCCCTGAGAATTTGTTCCTCAGGATCAGAATGTCAACTGACTTTGAATGCAATGTCCACAAACTAGCTGAACTATAACCCTTGCTATTGTGTGCATGCTCACAGGTACACAGGGGAACAATCTAAAAATAACACAGTGTAGAGGTGCACATGGATGCCCTTAGAGAGGAGAGGAGCAAAATTTGAAGCAGGTTTTTGCTTTTAATAGACAGAAAGTTTTAATTGCAACATGTATGTGATGTTTTGGTAGCATGATAGAGTTTTTAACTTGTCTTTGTCAGTGCAGCTGTGTTTACTGACACTGAAGCTCGTGACCTTTTAATATTGATCTAATTTACTGTGGGTTTTTTATAAAACAAGTAACAATTTTCTGTTTCCACATTTGGTCATTTGTATTAGTTCTATTTTCAGTTCAATTCAATTTTATTTCTTTAGCACCAAATCACAACAATAGTCGCCTCATTGTGCTTCATATTGTAAGGTAAATACCCTTCAGTATTAGAAAGAAAGAAAGAAAGGAAGGAAGAAACCAGAAACCCCAACAATCACACTACTCACACAGGCATTTGTCAACAGTGGGAAGGAAAACTTCTTTTTAACAGGATGAAACCTCTGGCAGACCCAGGCTCAGGGAGAGGCAGCCATCTGCCATGACCAGTTGGGCGTGAGGGGAAAGACAAGAGAGCAGAGGGAGACAGGATACACTGTAGGAAAGAGAGTCAGAGTTTAATAATTGCTGATGGTTAAATGTAGTACTGGTGTGTAAACACACCGGGAGTGAAAAGAGATGAGTGAAGAAGAAATGCTCAGTGCATCATGGGAAGGCCCCTCAGCAGACTCATCCTATTGCAGCATAACTAAGAGAGAGCCTAGAGTCACCTGATCCAGGCCTAAGTATATGCGCTATCAAAAAGGAAAGTTTTAAGTCGATAATAGCTTAAAGAAAGTAGTGACAGTGTCTGTCTCTTGAATCCAAACTGGGAGCTGGTTCCAGAGAAGAAGGGCCTGATAGCTGAGGGCTCTGTCTCCCATTCTACTTTTAAAACTCTAGGAAACACCAGAAAACCAGCAGGCTGAGAGCAAAGTGCTCTGTTAACATAATAAGGTACTATGACAGGACCTGATTATTCAAGATTTCATTGCGTTCTGGTTTTTGTTCACAAAATTTTGTAAATTCAGCTGCATTAAATGTCATACAGTGCATATATGTGGTCTAATAAGAAAGAATACCGAGTTGAGCATGACATACATTTCATACAATACATTTCTCAAGAAACCGAGATAACACTTTGCGATAATGTAATTATGATGGATGATCACATCCAGGATAAGCCAGAAAAAGAGAAAAACTTTAAAGGAGGGATTCCCATTGAGATTTCAGCATTGTGGATCATTATAGTTCACCTTTTTTTTAATCTCTAATTTTATGTTCATTCCACTACAACAATATAATGAAGTTCTGCGTGAATTAAAGTACCCTTGTTAATTTGTCGCACCAACAACAAATTAAAGTTATGTATGCCACACTTTATGCAAAATAATAAAGCAAAACAGAAGTGCATGAGATGGCAGCTGTTAGCCATTAAGTACCTATTTATGGCAAACCTTAGAGCTCCAGAAGGACTTATTTGCATGTATTTGTTTCACCAGACTGGAATCAGTCCTCCAGTTATAATAGAGGGCTTGCTGTATATCATTTCTAATAGATAAATTAGCACACATCTTGCTTAACCTGGTTGCAGTATGTCTCTGTGCGAAGCATCTACAGCACTTGCTCCACATTTACAACAATATAATGAGATGCAAGGACTGTAATAATGCAATTACCTGTCTAAGACAGCACTGCCTTTTATAGCTTGAAATTTGTGCAGGAACATTTCAGTTGGCTAAAATGCCATCACAAAGACTTAGTTATTGTCCCCAAGAGACTCCATATGTCTGTTTTACTGGCAAAGGAACAACAAGAGCTGCTGTTCCCATCTTATTATATTAGTGGGAGTAAAACTTTTGAAAAAACAAATTTTTACCTACTGTAGCAAACTAATCAAACATCTGCAAAGTCTGATCGTGTGCTTACTGATAAAATAAAATAAAATTGTAAAATTAAAACATGCACGCTCTGTGATTATACACTGCTCAAAAATTTAAAGGAACACTTTAATGAGGGAAAAAAAATTCATGCTGGATATCTGTACTGATATGTGTTAGGGATGAAAAGATGCCACGTCATTTGATGGAAATGAAAATTATCAACCTACAGACGGCCGAATTCAAAAACATCCTGAAAATTCTGAAAAAGTGGAAAGATGATGCGGCAGGTTAGTTCAGTTTGCCAAAATTTCATTGCAGCAGCTCAAAATGATACTGAGTAGTTTGTATGGCCTGCACATGTATGCATCCCTGACAATGTTGGGGCCGAGGAGATGAGACGACGGATGGTGTCCTTGAGGGTCTCCTCCCAGATGTGGACCAGGGCATCACCAAGCTCCTGGACTGTCTGAGGTGCAACCTGGCAGAGTTGGATGGACTGAACCATAATGTCCCAGAGGAGTTCTACTGGTTTTAGATCAGCATGAGGTGCAGTCAGTGGTATCAATTCTTTCATCCTCCAGAAACTGCCTGTATACTCTCGTCAAATGAGGTCGAGCATTGTCATGCACCAGGAGGAACCCAGCACCCACTGCACCAACGTAGGGTCTGACAATGAGTCCAAGGATTTCATCCTGATACCTAGTGAAGCTTAGGTGTGAGTTCAATAAGGAAGATCTGTATTCACTCATCTGTCTGCTTTCCCAGGTGTTTGTGGTATCACCAGGATTTCATTCTGCTGTGATGCACCATCGGAGTCTAATCACCAAAGCAGCTGAAACTGATTAACAACCCCCTCTGCTACCTAACTGAACAGATCAATATCACAGCAGTTTAAGTGACTTAATGCTCTGATTAAAATGGTTCCTTTAAAAAAAAAATTTTGAGCAGTGATTTTTTATTAACTTATACCCATTAATGAAACAATACACAGGGAACAGCTGGTACTAAGAACTTAGAGCACAGGTATTGTTTTTGTCTGCTTTTTTGTTTGTTTTTTTGCATTGACTTTATTCACTTGGTGTGACAGAGGAGGATGCCCAGTATAGGGTGATATGGAGAAAGATGATCCGCTGTGGCATCCCCTGAAGGAAGCAGCCGAAAGCAGAAGACTTTATTCACCCCACTGGCGAGTCTTTTCTTTGTGTACCATAAAAGAGAATAAAAATAATCTTTGTTTATTCCTGCTAATAAAAAATAGTGTAACACTTTAAATATAGCAGCATTACTTTAACTTCCTTTCAATGATTCATTTGCTCACAGTCTATATAAACCCTAATTTCAATAAAAAATATTGCAATATAACATTGCAGCACAAAAGTGCCTACCTACTGCGCCGACACAAAAACAAGACACTCCTGTCCCAGTTGTTTCAGCTTGAAGCTTGTTCAGTCGATACAAGTGGGGGAGTAGTGATAAAATAATTAGCTCACTGAATCAAAATTTATGGATAGAAGTAGTGCATCACTGCCTAATGAAAGCTGCTCGAGCGTTCGATTCATTGGTTAGTTACTAAGAACTTGTCGAGTTGTTATGAAAGTTTTCTGAATTGGATTAAAGGGTTACTGCTCTCACTGATTTGATTCATCATTAGGCCTAGCACAGCCAGCAACTTTTGTTTAAGTGGTCAGTAAGAAATACTTGGTGGGAACCAGCGAGACCCAATTTCTTCCCAATTATTTGCTCAGCTGTGCCTGTATCAAATAACACAGCTGCGAGCTGGATGGATTTAAAACATTAGTTGAAATTCCAAGGGTGCTCTTGCAAATATTGACATGCAGCACGTGGGAAAGAATATTCAGCATATTGAAAGTAACACCTGTCAGTTATAACCGGTGATATGCCTACAGATATCTCTTTCTAACCAATCTATGTTTAACGCCACTGCACAAATGCTCCAATGTGTCCAGTTACCCATGATGCATCTCATCTCTTTCATCATTTAAATGTCACTGTATTATAAGCAATGCTCATGTTGATGTGTACTCATAAATCACCTGTAGCCAGCGGTGGCCTAAAATCTAGCATGCTGTTAAGGGGTTAGGTAGAAACTCATCCATAATTTCCCAGGATGCCGGGTGAGCAGTCTGGGCAAGGGAGGTTGCTCCTCCTAAAATGCCCCACGCTACAGGGGGCACATGTTTACTGACAGGCCCACAGAGGCTGCGTACAATCACCTGCTACCACGCGTTCCTTTAGGGGCCGTGCTGTTACATTAATGCATGGGTCTTCATCTCATTATTCATAGCTGCTTGACTCCAGGGGAAAACTGTTGGGAAAGAGGCATTACACTAGCAAATGGATACTGGGTCATCTTTAGCGTTCCAGGTGGTATGAAGCCAAAGGGAACATGGCCCATAGAGAGGGCACTATAGCTTTGTGTAATGCAAAATAGGAAGCAGGTTTAAATATAGCCTAAAATGAACTGATTGAAATATCCTGAAGCACTTTAATGTGCTTGCCTTATCAGTTTGACTTTACTTTGACTAAGTAAGTTGGTTTGTGTGATTGCTGTTTAACCTAATAAGTCAGGTGGTTGCACTATTGAGCGTGTCTTCTTTCAGTGATGTTATATGTCTTCAAAATTTGATGGTCTTTCTCCGCCTGGGACTTTAATATTGTATCTCCATTGAATAGACTGATCTTGAACAGTAGTTTTGCCCAAGGGTTAGAAGTGTGAAAAGGGATTCACTCTGCCAAGAGTAGCTTTTTCCTCCATAACATGAATGAAGCTTGTTTAATAGTCCTGCATTTAACTGCCTGTAGAGCCTACACCACAGTAAGCTGCATTACCTTTTGCACATATACTTGTGTGCAGGTGTGCCTGTATTGCTTTGCCTCATGACTCAAAGCAAGCTATTCTTGTTGGAATCACTGTCAGAACAGTGACTTTTACTGAAATGCAAAAGAGAAGATGGTTTTAAGACCTCTGGAAATGAGAAAACATTAGCATTACATCATGAGCAATCTAGTTATAATTACAGCCTTCTCTTAAATTTTGTGTAATTGAGGCATTATTCTCATGCCAATCAGCACTCTGTTTTTACAACATATTACTACCAAACAAACCAATCATAGTTGTTGATGCCATGTTTAGTTTCCTTTCTCGAAAGGTGAATGCCAGGCTAAGATATAGGTTTGGTAACATTTAGTGCATGGCTATGCTGGAGCTGAACTGTACTATCAAGAAAGCTTCAGGCTAAACGATGGTGTTTCTGTACTTTGTTTCCAGTATCTAACCTTTGGTGGTTGGAAATATCTGGAGAAGAAAGGAGAAATCTGACCTGGTGCAGAACTGTGCTGCACAAGCTTATCAGGATACTTGGGAGGAGGATTAACATGTCAATCCAGTATAGGGGGACAATAGAGGGAACTCATACTGGCCTTATCGCCACACATGAGAGCATAAGGATTAAATGAGTGCACACTGTGCCTCCAAATTATAGGTTGGCTGCTTGTTTGAACTATAAGATCTCATTATCCATTTCTACGAGCATTAAATACAGAATTTGCAAGGTGCACAAGTTGCGCTGAGCAACAAAACTAAAGGAATAAGTATGCAGCTAATTATCTATCCTTTGAAGTAATTAGTAAAATTGAGAAATTGAGAAAAATTGAGAAATTGCTGCCGAGTAATGGATTAAAATTTTCTTGTAACTTACCAAATGAGTTGCAAAAATTGTGACGCTCCAACTTTAAATCAAACACAGTTACAATCGACTGGACTGTGGCTGAACGAATGAAGACCGAATCCCCTGTGTGTCCTGAAAAAGTTCCCTCTTTGCAACATCAAAGTAGAAACTATGAAAAATAAGCTTATAGCCACAAAAAACGAAACAGGAAAGGGGAATCAGGTTGAATATAACGTCCGTACCCTGCTGCTCCAGCTTCGTTGATATTATATGAGTAGACTGAAGACTTCAAAGGAACGCTGTGTCCAATTGATGGTGCCGATTCCTGGGAATTACGCTGAACTTGCAACTGGTATCATCAAATTAAGGGGAGAAAGGAATGATCATTCCATCTGGCTTTTTATTTCTCACTTCTTTCTTTAATCTGCTTGGTCATTTCTTACAGTCGTTTTCTTTTCTTTTTTTTTAAATCTGAGGTGGTCACATGGTGTCAGTGGAGCCTAATGATTCACTGGATACCTAATGACTTGTCAACTGCTGTTATGTTTAACTCAGTCAAAAATTAGCCTGAAGCATCATGTGCAAACACAGAGGAGGATTTTGCTTCTTTTTGTGGTAGAATATAAAAATATTCATAACTGATACACAGTACTTTTTGGATCTGCAAAAGCAAAGCAACAGAAAGTGCACAAAGGTCTCTAGCTTCCTCAAAAGATGGTGTGAAATTGAAAAAGAACTCTATATTCTGAAAAGACATCCATAAATCACAGCAACAAGTTCGCAGGAAATTCAAAGAGTGGATTGAATCAATTCTTAAGCTCCGCAAACAAAACACCCACTACACAAAGTATATATGTCTGAGGCAGGCACCAGCATGGCGCAATGTGATGAAAAAAAACTTCTATTATTTACCTTAGATTTGTTTCCCCCATTTGCCCGCTCATGGTTTCTTCTCAAGTAATTCCCCAGATTTTTATTGACAAAAAGATCTTTTATGTCTATTTATATCAGGTGCTCCTTTTCAGTTCTCATTTTTAAGATGTTGGTTTTGTGTTACTCAAGTTGTGAGCGCAAGAAAACAAATGTGCCTGCACTTACATGATGATACAAACGCTGTGTTTTCCTACTTCACAAGGAAACACTCAAGGACATGCAGCACTTCCAAGCCAGCGAGGAAATCCCAGTGCAGCTTCAAGGGAAAAGTTTCTGACAGGTTTATTTGGGGACCTGCGTGCGAGCCCAGGGCTTCCTAGAAACTGCTTAATACAAGATTGTTAGAGAACATGGATGAACTCTTTGACGCCGAGTCTGGAGCCAAGAAAAGCCAGGCCCTTGGAGATAACAACGAAGCAGTTTTATAGCGGTGAATATTTTAGCACATGACATCAAGATAATTCTTTTTATCTGTCTCTCTCTTTTAACCGTGGACAGAATCCATTTAGGAAGTGTACCCCCTCAAAGTCTTCTTGATGGCATCAAAGTCAAAGTTTGGGCTAATGGTTTTGCTTGGCACAAAGTGCATCTCCCTGCTGAGGTATTCTACACTTTCATCTGTCTTTTGTATGAGTGGCCTGCCTCTAACTGTCTGAGTACTATCCCTTTTGTCCTCTGGATTTATAAGTGCTTTTAAAGGCCTCTTGAAAACAGGTGTGCTTTTTAAGATAGTTAGACAATTAAAGAGATGAGAGCAGAGCATATATTTACCTTAAAAATAGAATGTGCTTAACATGTATAATTGGCCCTGTGCAAAGTTGGCTGTTTAAATATGCAACACTTGCACAAATGAGTGTCACCACAAGAGGATCGCAGCGTGCAGTATAACAAAAAGCCTCCAGCAATCTGTTCACCTATTTCCTAATAACTGTGATCAGGGTATTAAGCTAAATATGGTTTTACTTTGTTGTCCAAAAACCGCAACACCTTAAAAAGGATATTAATCATGTCACTTGGCTCATTTGGGACTGTAGACAGTTTTCAATGTTTGTTTGCTTGTTTCCTGAAGCTGTTATTTAGCTTTAAAGCATCATTAAATATTTTAGTTTTAACCCTTTAAAGCCAATTGTGTCATATCTGATAAATGAGTTTTGTGAGTTTTTGAGACTTCAGCACTATCAGTGTGAATTTTCATCACCCTGAAAGATCGAAATAAATTGCACAATACATTTTAAAGGAATGAACTGCAAAACTAATGCCAGATGTAGAAAATATGATGCTAATTTAAACTCATATATATGCAAGTTAATATTTATTTTATTTTTTATTTTTTTGTCTGACGGTTCACTAAACAAAACAAAAAAACATTCTGGCAATAATTTCATGGTTAGAGCTTTAAAGGGTTAAAGCAGGCATCTAACAAAAAGACCAATGACAGTGTTATTAGAAAATGTAAAAAGTAGAAGATAAACTTTCCATTATCATAATCTGTGGGTTTTGTTGTGACTTTTTGTGCAGTTTTGAAATTTAGATTTCTTATTTCAGATTTTTGGCCCTTAGTTTTTGCATTGCTTGGGGTTTGATGCCCTTTTATCTGCTAGCCTGCATGGTTTCTTAGTTCCAGGTGTTTTATTGTTTAAGTATTCTATTGGACTCACTGGTATTCTGTTCCTCCACTTCCTGTTGGATATTAGTTTAGTTACAGTTTTTAGTTCTTTCCGTCTTTGTGTGTCAAGTTTCCTGTATGCTGCAACTCATTTGTGCCCAGATTCATTAAATGGGCACAACAGGAAATGAGCACAATCCCAAAATAGCACTCGAAGGTGTAATTAGTTTTATGGGTGATTTACAAATGCTGCAAAGTTTTCTACACACGAGCACATTCAGTTCGTTTCAATATCAGCGCTAAATGTCGGTAAATCAGTTTGTGCGGTTCATTTAAGTAGTGTCCTACCTACAATTTGCACCTTGAAGAAGTAACTCCCAGAAATGCATATGCAAAAGCGTCAGTCACAAAAATGTCTGAATTCCCATCTCTGACAATGTTGTCACTGTGCTCTCTTTGTAAATGCCAACATCACTTTTTTTCTTTTCTTTTCTTTTCTTAAGCCAAAACCCAGTTTGTGCAGGCGTAAAATGTCAGTAAATCTGGCCCTTAATAATTTCCTATTTTATTTTACAGTCTTTTGTACCTTGCATCTTGTGTCTGGTTTTATTTTCTATCCATCATTTTGTGATTATCTTCAATTTTGTCTTGTTACCCTCCTGTGTCCATTCCCCTGATTAGTCTCATGTGTCTGTCAGAGTCCTAACAATCCTATGTTTCCTTTTTCACTTTGTTAGTTGGTCATCTTTATGTGTTCCCAGCTTATTAAAATTCAGGTTGGCTTTGTTTATTTATTCACTTTATGAAATTTGTGTTTTGGATCTTTGCCCGCCAGGCCTACATTTTGATCTATAACCTCACAATTGTTGGCTTTCTAAAAATACCTTTCTCATTTTATTGGTGATGTTTTTCATAGACAGAAGAACTATTTAGATTTCTTCATTTGAACTTAAATTTTGTTTTATTATTCTTTCCTATAATGTGCATTATTCCACTTAATTTCAGGTGGTACACTTTAACTTTTTATTTTACTACATGCACTTAGCAAATGTTTTTACAGTTTTGTTTTATAAGTAATTAAAAAGAGGCACAGACGCATAGATATACTCATGGGCAACCTTGCTAGTACTGGGTTGACTTCCTTTTGTCTTCAGGACCGCATTATTTCATTTTGTGGAGAGGTTTTGCCATGGTAGTGTCACACAGTTGCTGCAGATTTGTCAGCTGCACATCCATGATGAAAATCTATCACCACATCCCAAAGGTGCTGTACTGGACTGAGATCTGGTGACTGTGGAGGCTATTTGAGTACACTGGAGTCACAGCCATTTTCAAGGAACACCTCTGAAATGATATGAGCTCTGATCTGCTGGAAGCAGCCATCAGAAGATTGGTACACTGTGGTCACAACGAAGTCGGTATGGTCAGCAACAGTCAGGTATTTGAACAATGATCAGTTGGTAGTTAAGGACCCAAAGATTGCCAGGAAAATGTTTCCTTCACACTATTACACCACCAGCAGCCTGAACATTTAATCCAAGGCAGGATGGATCCATGCTTTCATGTTGTTTCCGCTAAATTCTGGATGTCACTGCAGAAATCAAGACTCATCAGGTGAGGTAACGTTTTCCAGTCTTCTGTTGTCCAGTTTAGGTGAGCCTGTGTGAACTATAGCCTCAGTTTCCTGTTTTTGGCTTTCAGGATTAAGACCCAGTGTGGTCTTCTGATGACGTATCCCATCTGCTTCAAGGTTTAATTTGTTCTCTGTTCAGAGATGTTCTTCAACATACATTGGTTGTAACGAGTTGTTATTTGAGTTACGGTTGCTTTTCTGTCAGCTCAAAGCAGTCTGTCTTTTCTCCTCTGACCTCTGGCATCAACAAGGCATTTTCAGCCAGAGAACTGCTGCTCACTGGATATGTGCTCTTTTTCGAATTAACCGTCTGAGCAGCTAGTCTAGTGTTTGCTTGCCTTTCTTATTCCATTAATCAACTTACATCCCCTTGCTTGTGAGTTGTGGCTCTTTACAAATAGCCCAAATCCTACATTGGGAACAGCTGGAAGCTGCTGTAAATAAAGAAGTTAAAAATCTATCTCTGCTTCAAGAAACATCAAAATGTTAGTAACGCAATGATATGATGCTATTATGTAAATGTGTAATTTTACAGAAGTATAACTTTTATGAGTATAATTATATTGTTGCACTGGCAATTATATTAAAGCAAAGAATCTTAGTGCTTTTTCTTTACATTTCTTTACATTTTCTTGCTCCCATGTAGCGGACTTTGATCACTAGATGTGGCATTTACACTGAACATGTAAATGTTCAATTCAATTTTAATTATATAGCGCCAAATCACAACAACAGTCACCTCAAGGTGCTTTATACTGTAAGGTAAAGATGCTAAAATAATGGGTACAATAATAGGTTATATCCCTGATATTGTGACAGATATTTCTTTTCTTTCTTTTTCTCATTTCATGGCTCTTTGGGGTGTTGTGAACCACGTGCATATGCCTTGAAGCACTAATGATACAATGACTCAGGGCTGTATTTGAGCTCATTTTTAGGAAAATCAGAATGAAGACCAGACTCATGGAAGCCTTCCTTTCATCGCTTGTGGAGAATATTTCACCACAGAGGTGGATGCATACAGATCTGAATTCTACAGACAGACTTTAAGAAAGGTGCAGCACTCAAGGCCATCAGTCTGAAAGCACTCATTTCAGTCTAAGATGTTGCGAGTGAGACAGCTTGGCAGATCAATACTACATTTCCTCTGTGCAGGGACTTAACAAATATTCTCAGCGGATCACAGAGGGACAACGCTGCATTGGATTGATGTAGTGCAGCTGCTTTGTCTGACAGTAAGGGTGAGCATGTATATCCACATTTCCAGCCATAGAACTTCAGGTGTCATGTCTGCAAATGTCAGCATAATGTTGTTTGAGTAATGAATACCGGCGAAGGAACACTTTAATGCCTCTCAGACATAAACGCTGTTGCATCTCCACAGCATGAGCAGGTAGTGTGTAGGGCCTTAATCCACTTCCACAGACTGTGGAAAGACTTACGAACAGGTAGGCAACAGCTTTGGATTAGTGAGCAGAATACGAAAAGCTATTTGAAAATATAAACTATCCCTTTAAATAGGAAAACACATATCATCTACCCATGAGCAGAGCCATGGTCTATTTTTATCATATTATCATAAAAAGTCAGAGGGTAAAGATCAATGTCTGTTCAAGGTGGAAGAAATGTGCTTTACGAATGAATATATATTGGGTACAAAGCGGAAAGGCTATCAAATATTCAGGTGTGATAATCTTCCAGGAAGCTGTTTAAATTACATCTTCCAATTTATCTGTCTCTTTCTTCATGTTTTGTGATTTATAAGTATCGCAATTGTTAATCAGGTCACGTTTTTTTTCTTTCTCTCTCTCCTCTCTGCTCAGCCAGTTACAAAAGAAATGTAATCCAATATCTGAAAATCCGATTTAATGAACCTTTTCTGTGCTCAGTCCAGAAGACTGGGATGTAGATTACTGTAATGAAAAAGAAGATAGAGCTTACTTTGAGGGAGCGTCACCAGAAATGCAGATGATGGCTTGAAAGCTGTTAAAGTGAGTTTAATTTATCACGGTCTATTACAGCATGTACAAGCTTTCATGATCAAGGCAATGACCCGTTTTCCCAAACAACTACACAGCATGCGGTTCGAACTAGGGAGTGAAAATGTATTGGGCTTGATTTATCAAGCAGTGGAGAAATTTCTACGGCGAGATCTGCTGTAATAACATGCAATCTACAATCTGATCTGTCTCTGCATGATTTGCATTTCTGCTCGGTTTTACGGTCCCCCCTCTTTTAGTGTTAATTTTGCATAGAGTACATGCGCCGCGATTTACATCCGCTGATATTTCAATATTCATAATTCAGAAAGACACTTATTTAACACAGATTTTTATATCTGAAAATTATAAGGGGACTCGGGGGAGATATTAACTCCGTGCTGCTGAAAATAAAGACTCATTGTCAAAACCGTCATCCTCGCACCACTTGTCCCCGTACTTTTGTTTTTAATGGGGGTCGTTAAAGGTGAAGGGTTTCTTCCTGTGAGTCTGCTCCAAATGCTGCGGTTTCTATTAAAAAAAAAAAATTCATCTTCTTGCCTTGTAGGTTATGAACCGTGCCATTTAAGTACTTTTTGGTGTCTCTGACAAATTTCTACAACTCATATCTCTTTGATTCCTTATAAATTTCCCTGATAGTCAGAGTCATTTCATGTGCAATAGTAGGCGTTGTCTCTAGCTTCATTTTTTCCATTTCTTCCATTTCCTTCTGTAGTTCGGGTATACGTCTAAGATTTCTCTCTCTGCCCACTTTAGAATTTTTAGCTAGAAGTTGTATCAAGTACTGAAGCATGT
>VVHJ01034142.1:0-23929 GCA_015107715.1 Tylochromis polylepis
TTAAAAAGAAAAATCTTTTTCAGTGGAAGCCAACGATATCAATATATAGACGACTGCATGACTGCTGTGATTCGTGACAAATCAATCGCATGCTAGTGTGAACGTAGGAGAACAACTACAACTACGTGCAGGAGCATGAGTGGATATCGCCGTGTTGGTGTTGTTCCTGGATCATCAAAACTATTGTTGGTCCAGGTTCAACATTACAAGTGAACAGTCACATTGTTCTGATGTCATAGTTTTGCAGTGCAGAAACACCATCAGACTACACACCAGACTCTAACCCTAACTGTAACCCTAACCTCCCTGTGACATCACAACGAGACAACGTTTCGCATGGGACCAATCATGCTGTGATTGGACTGACATTAGTTTTGCTGATCCAAGAACAAAATCAGCACGGGGATATCAGATGCACCACAGGTAGTACAGTTAGTGAATAACTGTTACACCTGCCCAAACATAAAGATGCGATTATGGTGTACTCATAACCAAATCTATGTAAATGTATTTAAAAACTGTGAAAATGGAAATTGGCACTAAGGCTGTGTTTTTGCTGCTGCAATGTCACCACATTTGCTGAGTTGAGCATCTTGACCATCGCCATCTTGCTGTTTTGAATGGGGTTGTCACAGTTGAAGGTTGGATCTGACTGAGAAGTCAAGGGACAGTGGATGCTTAAAGAGTAACTCCCTGTCAGTCAAAAATGTCAACTCTTTAAAATTAATTTATTTAATAAAATGTAAATGTAGAGACTGAGACTATAAAACTCTTTAGGAAAAGCTTTACAAAGGTCATTCATCAAGTGAGAGGTCATTTTCCCATAAACGTCAAGTGAACCTCTTTGTAACCAGACAGAGTCGCCCTCTGCTGGCCATTAGAAAGAATGCCGATATAAGGAACTTCTGCATTGGCTGTTTAGTTTCAGACCTGGAGGCTACAGCCATTTCTTTTAAATAATCCTATGCATCCATTCATTTCCTTCCATTTATCCAGTTCAGGGTCACAGTCAGGCTAGAGTCTATCTCAGCTGTAATGGGGCTGGAGGTGGGGCACAACCTATACAATTGTTCATTCACACCTACAGCCAATTACCAGTTAACCTAATGCTTTGAACTGTGGGAGGAAGCTGGAGTACCCAGAGATAACCGGCACAGGCACAGTGAAAATATGCAAGCGCCACACAGAAAGACACCAGCCGGTCAGTGGATTAGAAGACAAGATCTTCTTGCTGCCCTGAAATTATTTATATCTCTTATGAAGAGTTTTCACCCAGCTGGCGGAAGCTATATTTTCCGTGCAGATGGCAATGCCCAAGAGCAGCATATTTTTTCCAGGCACTGACGTTAAATGTGCTGTGGTGTCGTTTCGTGTTTGCACATGCTGAATTGTTGGCTTCACAGCAGAAGAACTGAATTTTGTAAGTGCACAGCAGCCTCCACGACAATCACAGTCAAATGCCGTGATCATCATTTTAATATGCTACGTTAAACGTGTACAAACAGAAGTATCCGAACTAGAGAAATCTTCACACATAAAACAAATGCTGCAGATATTTACCCGCTTTTGTGAGAGTTTTCAGTTCTGTTTTGAAAGTGTGCACAAGATGAGCCATGGCTCTCCTCGCCGTCTGCACACACAAGTCTGAGTAAACCTTGATCGTGGACCAGTCCTTGGAGGCTGAAATATTGCTCAGAGCCTTCAAAGTCTGAAATGATTCATAAGGACATGATAGTGAGTAGCAGCTATTTTCAGTTGGGCCTTTTTTTTTGGAGTGGAGGCAGGGGTGAATGAGGAAACGATACAAAGAGATGGATAAAAGACAGACATATAGGAGAAATTTGTTGCACTTGGCTTTAAAATACACATATTGTACATATATTTTAATATAAGATGCTTATAGGTCATGGTCTGTACAACTTACCTGTAAGAGCCAGAGGTGGTCCTCATTTTGTGAAAGCTCGTCCAGCTCTGAGTGTTTTCTCTGCAGTTCTGCAATTTCGTCGTGCAACTCCTGAATTATCGCTTTGTCTTTGTCTTGTGACTTTCTGAGCTTGATTTGAATGTTTGATCTCAGTTTAGCCTGCATCTCTTCTACTTGGTTTATCAGATTACTGAATAGCGTATTGCTGTCCTCAACCTCTTGGTCTGCTTTTACCTGCAGTAGAAAGAAAACCCCACCTTTGGTTCAACGCACACCCTACACGTTAACGTGACAAATTTTGCATTTAGAAAATTTGCCTTAATACTCACGTTCCGCAGTTCGGAGCACTCGGTAAATTCCTTTATCTTTTCCATCCTCTCTTCAATCATCAGTTTGATCTTTGCTTTTTGGGACTCAATATTTTCCTGAAATATACAATTTAAAGCCATAAAATTGGAGGAAGCAGTCATTTTCAAGGATCAGCGTTCTCACTTTAACAAAACGTAACAAAATAAAATTCGGCATTGTCTTACTCTCTGCTGAGCCCCTTCGTCTTCAACAGGCACTGTCTCGTGGTCTTTGTGCTCTGTCTCACTGCACAGCAGACAGATGCACACCTGATCATCTCTGCAGAAATACTCCATTATCCTCTCGTGCTTCCCACACATCCTCTCCTCCAGATTCTCCACCGGCTCGATCAGCTTGTGTCTCATTAAGGAGGGAACTCTCTGGTGAGGCTCCAGATGGGCTTCGCAGTACGACGTCAGACACACCAGGCAAGACTTCAGGGCCTTGAACTTTAAATCGGTGCACACGTCGCACGTCACTTTCCCCGGTGCATCCACGTCTTCAAGCATCTCCACCTTCCTCTTCTTGATTTGGACTGAAATCTCTGCGATGATGGTGTTTGTGGAGAACTCGGGCCTCACATAGAATCTTTTACTGCACGTTGGACATTGGCATAACTCACTTTTGTCCCAGTGTTGACTGAGGCAGGTCCTGCAGAAGTTGTGACCGCAAGGTGTAGTGACCGGGTCGCTGAAGACATTCAGGCAGATTGTACAGACGAAATGATCCTCTGGCAACGAAGCGAGGAAACCAAAAGCCGACATGATCTCTGCAGATGAAAATCATTGTTATGCTTTACATTTCTCTTCTTTCAGGCTTTTTATATAATATGAAATACAATGTAACATGTTTCTGAATAGAGGAAAAAAATTAGATAGATAGACATTTGACACTAAGTCTGTGTTTTGGCTGTTTCCAATGAGAGTGCTGACACACCCAGTGAGTCATAATCACATGAATCTCTTTTTAATTCTGGATCACATACTTACAGTTATGCATTTACTGTAGAAGCAAAAACAAAAGAAAAACAGCAAAAATTCATTTTCGATTGACTTACTTGTAGTAGTTGAGTAATTCCAACAGACTAAACTCCACGTTTGCATGCAGGTATAAAATGTGCTGCAAACAATTCAGCAGTCACCTCTCACATGGGAAGTAATATGAGTGAACCTTGAGGAGCCGGGAGAAGCTCCAGTCGCTTCAGTGGGCGTGGTCAAGCTACATCATTTTGCTGAAACGAAACTTAATGCCGTAGCAGGAAAATAGCATCATGTGGGCATACTTGATAAAACATTTATTGTTGTAAACATTTCTCCCAAAGCAAACCATGTTTGCAAGATCAGTCACTCCAAGTAGCAGCATGCAATTATGAATCAGATTACAACAAAACCAAACTCTCTTTTTTTCACATGATGCATTTAAAATGGATGTCTCATTTGTGGAATACACTTCACATTTTGCCAAAAGTCGTATGAGAAGATCAGTACTACTCTGGTGGACTGACGGTGGTGGATCTGAATCCATCTGAGACCCAGGCATAATTTGAATTTAATGGGTACTACTTATTTTTCCACTCTATGCTCATCTGAGAGGAAATGTATCCAGTTTATGAATGGACTCACAAGAATATTTTAATACTTAATTTTTAAGGTCTTTTATTCCTTATGAGTGTTTTAGCAAAAACTCTCTTGGAAAACACCGATAATAGGAAAAACACAAAACAAATCCCTAACACTTTAAGATTTTTTAAATAAGATTTTTATAATATTTTTCCTTCCCACTGTCTCCAAAGTGCTTGCTCACAGGCGGTCATCTAATTGTTGGGGTTTCTCTGTGTTATCGTAGGGTCCTTGCAAATATAAAGTACCTTGAGGCAACTGTGATTTGGTGCTATTTAAGTAAAACTGAATTGAATTGAACTGATTATCTATCTCATTCTGTATGGATGCTCCTATGTGTGTGTCTGGTATGGTTTCAGAGATTCAACAACTCTGTCATCTGTCACATGTGCTGTGTTAGCACGGGTCCAGTTGACTGTTGAGTGCAAGCTAAAATGTCCTTTATGCGACAGGAAGATTTCCTGGTGGGCAGTCCACCACTGCCAGTGACTGAAAGGCAGAGAAAACATCGGAATAAGGTCAATTTAGCAGGTAATGTCACCAGTTTGTTATCTTAGGAGCAGGAAGAAACTGCTTTCTTTTAGACATTGCTAAACTTCCAGTCCCGCTAAAGTTCACCAACATACAAACCCTCATAAACCCTCGTGAGAAAAGCCCAAAATAATTAAACATATCAGACTTTAATAAATGTGCGAGTTGTTCTCCTACGTTCACACTAGCATGCGATTGATTTGTCACGAATCACAGCAGTCATGCAGTCGTCTATATATTCATATCGTTGGCTTCCACTGAAAAAGATTTTTCTTTTTAATTTGTTGATGCAAATCTAAGAATAGAAGTATGCGATGTGAAACACCACACATGTTAAGTTTTGCTTACTGTGATGTTGTCTCCTCTTAGAATTGACCAGAATGAGGCAATATAAAGGTGAGATCATAGATTTATATTGAATTTACTTTTCAAGATTTATTAAAAGACAAAATAACTCAACACAACTATTAATATATATAACTGGCTATATTTCTTTTTTCCTTTTAGAATCGGTCGCCTTTAACCCTTCCACTGCCGGTGAGGGCCTTGTGGTGACTGAATTTGGGAAACGTCTGAAGTACTCCAGAGCAGCAAGCCCCTCATCGTCTGATGACTTTGAGAGGTTTGACTGTCCCATGGTGTTTGGGACGAAGGGCTTCACCTCTGGCCGACACTACTGGGAAGTCCAAGTGGGCCTGAGAAACAACTGGGATGTGGGTGTTGCCAAGGAAACTGTAAACAGATCAGGAAGGGTTGTTTTGAAAAGAGAAAATGGATTCTTTGCCATAGGAAAAAGAGGTTTTGATTATGAAGTTCACTGCATACCCTACACGGTTCTCTACCTTTGCCCTAGGCCAAGGATTATAGGCGTGTACCTGGACTACGAAGAAGGCAGAGTCTCGTTTTTTGACGTGAATGAGAAGTTGCATATTCACTCTTTCACAGGGGAGTCTTTCACAGAGAAACTCTTCCCATATTTTTATCTACAAAGTAGGGCAAAAAAATCTGAGCCTTTGCTCATCAAGGATTGCCTTTATTTCTAATTCACTTCCTTCAACAATCAAAATGATAAATGAATAATAGGTGTAAGGTCAAAGCGTACAACTCAGATGAGTGCTGCGTAATCTGAACATCAATAAAAGGTATTCAGAAATGACCAATTTAAGATTAATAATTAACACTGACTGTAATTCCTTTTGCCTTTTTTGCACATTGTGACAGATACTGACACAGATAAAAATACCACTGATAATTCATTCACAATTCCAGGCTATGAACCATGCAAATTGTGTTTTAAATATAACAAACAAATCAGTATTGTGTAGTGTTAGTTTCATCCTCATTCTGTTTCATTCAGAGCTCAACACACGTTTTAATTCACTTTTGTCATTCAAATGGAAGGACACTTGAAAGACTTTTTGGTTATTACACATCCTGTTTATTCAGCTGCACTCATATCGCATCACAGCCTTTACACTTGAGTGTGGTCCGGCACACTCAAAATCTCTGACATAGGATGTCCTGAGTACAGCACCATATACAGTAGTCACCACAGCCACTTCTGTAAAAACAGAGGAAGTTTATGGTGCATTTAAGTGTACCTCGTAAACTCACCTGAATGGCGAGGAGGTTTGTTTAATAGAGGAAAGTTTTTTCTTTTTTTTTTTAGATGTTTACTTTAAATGTTCTTTTTCTGCAGTTTTTTAATGTATATGTGTAATAACAATGTAAAGCACAAATTCTGAATGATCCCAGTCTTTAAAATACCAAGCAACTTTGGCATAATCTTCTATAAGTCAAGCGTGAACAGTGATAAATAGCTATAACTTATTTAAAATGAAGACAAACAACTTACAACGTAAAGATATTATCCTTCGCAGTACCTTAAAAATTGTTAAGTACTGGCATAAAAGAAACACATTTATTAAAGTCTGATATGTTTAATTATTTTGGGCTTTTCTCACGAGGGTTTATGAGCTTTATGGACAGGGCCTGAGTTTATGGGTATATGCGAAAGTCCAGGAGGGCCAGCCCCCTTTCCTGGCAGTGGTGGGTGTGTCTATCAAGTGAGCAGAGTGTAGCTCAGTGCTGTTAGAGGATACACAAGCTGGCAGTTACAAAAGAATTGTAAGTATGTTTTATGAATTATTTCTTTGCCTTCTGGTATTTTAAAGAAAGCTTTTGACCATTACATGAGATTTTGTAGAGGTACACAGCTGAGTTGAACTTGTTTACATTGTTCATAGGTCATGTAAGCGGTGAATGAGTCATCTTCATGTTATGCGTGTTACTCTCAGGATCAGGAGGAAAAAAACACGATCTAAAATACGTTTTTAGTTTGAATCCAGTGTCAATTTGACAAATGTAGCCATTGATCTTGTTACGATCACAGAGAATACTCAAAGCTGATTGGCTGGAAGATACGCAAAACTTCAAGCTTCCCACATGGCTCTGACATAGTACAGATGTTTTCTGACGTACACAGAATTCTTTCACTCTCAGTCTGAATGAACAGGAAACTTTTTTCCCTCAGTGTATGTGCAGATATGCCCGTACATGAAGCAGGAAAAGCCAGTTTTGCATGAATTTTTGAACAAACTGTTATGGTGGCATGCCACTTCAGAACAGATATGGTGTTGACCATAAAAACATAGAAAACCACCGGCCCGATCAACAGTTTGATTGACTGGACATACCTTTGCTCTTGATCATATAAACTCATTCATTACCACATATGGTTACACGTGAGTGTTAATACTCTACTTACTGCTGTCTTGAACTGCCATATATACATTTTTTGGTAATTTCTTTTCCAAATTGCTGTTTGTTGTGTCAGTGACAAAATGCTGTTGCTGGTAATGGTTGTTTTTTGTCTTTACATTAAAGTTATGAGACACTGTTTCATGAACAGTGTTTCATGATAACCATTCAGCTTGATGTTTGTGTGATATTCGACTTACTTTCAAACTGAAGTCGTTTATTTGATACTGTGCAAACGTTTTGAGCCAACACACCTTTCTTTATATGTTTCTTCCAAAGAGCCAGCCTTACTTCCAAGTGATTTTGAGCAATAGTTGTCTCAAGATCTTTCAAGTTTTTATTTGGACACTGGCTGCTTTTCACTCATGTTCAATCCAGTCTTCATACCTGACTATTTTCAGAGGAATGTTTTTTTCTTTTCGTCAAGCCACTTAACACAGACCTATAAATCATTCAATCAGAAACCTAACTCAAGGAATGAACCAGTGTTGTGTCTACACATAACATACATCTTAGCAAAGATCTAATTTTAAATCCTATCTTTGGACACTTTGTTACCAGCGCCCTGTCACTAAACAATCTCTGAAAAACGCCAACGATAAAGCAACATGGTAATCGCATTGTTGGTGCAAACATTCAATTTTACACTTGTCAAAGAGCTATTAGCCATAAACTTGGCATATTTAAATTCAAATTTTATTCGTCACATACACAATCATACACAGTGCAACATGCAGTGAAATGGTTGTGCCTGAGCGGACACAAGCATTTCACTGCATGGTGTGCAAAAAACTATCTGCAGCAGATGGACAGTATCTGAAACTGGAAAATAAATCCAGAAAATACCTGACACGGGACCTGAGAGAAGCATCTGGCCCTTCAGTTGATCCATCTGTTGTTCACTGAAGCCTCAACAGAAATGGTCTCATTGGAAGGGTGGCTGTGAAGAAGCCGTTCCTAAGGAAGGGAAACAAGGAAGAAAAGGCGGAGGTATACCAAATTAAGTGAGAACTGGCAACAGAAAATCAGTGACAACAGGTCTGATGGAGTGGTGAATCCAAAACTTTTGGTTCAAATCGTTGTCAGTGTGTAGGGAGAAGGCCAGGAGAGAGGTACAACAGCAAGAGTCTGCAGACATCTGTAAAACGTGGTGGTGGTGGTGGCTCTGTCATGGTTCAGTGCTGCATTTTAGCCAGTGGTGTTGGAGATCTTGTGAACACTGATGGAATCATGAATGAAGAAAAGTACCATCAGATTTTGATCCACCCAAACACACTGCCAATGCAGTAACAAAAGACCAAACAAAAAAACCTGGATAGAAAAACATACAATGGTACACTATCGGTCATGGACTGACCTCCCCAGAGCCCAGACCTCAATATTATTGAAGCAGTGTGGGATCATCTAAAGTCAGCCAACATCCAAAGAAGCGCTTTGAATGTCCTTCAAAAAGCCTGGAGAAGTATTATTGAAGACTACTTAAAGAAATTAAGAAATCTGCCCAAGAGAGCTCAGACTGTGCTCAACAATACAAGTGGTTATAACAAATTTTGACTTTCAAGCTCAATAGAATTGTACCAACTCTATTTGGTTGTTTTTTTGGGTTTTTTTGCTTTATAGACTATACTTACCTGAACGCTTGCACGTTTCAGTCAGTCAAGTTGCATCCAAAGGAATTAGGGGTGGCTTAAGACTTTTGCAAAGTACTACATGTTAGTTTTTATTGATGTGTTTACTAAAGTTGGGCAGCACCTGTGGAACAGCGATCATCTCTGTTGCCTCACAGCAAGAAGGTCCAGAGTTTGACTCCACTCTCTCTGTGGATTCTCACTGGGTCCAAAAGCATGCAGTTAGTAGGGTTAGGTTCATTAGGGATTCTAAATTGCCTATAAGTGTGAATGTGAGTGTGACTGGTTGCCTGTCTCTCTGTGTTAGCTCTGCGTCAGATTGGCAGCCTGTCCAGGGTATATCCAGCCTGTCACCTATAGTAGCTGGGATAGGCTCCAGACCCTGATAAGGATAAGTTGAAGAGAATGGATGTTTACTAAAGTTGCCAACCAATTTTCTGTATTGCACTAGAGTGGAGAAGCCTGTAAAAACATTCTTCTATTCATGTGATCTTAACATTAATCCTCCTAGTAAGGCAACACAAAAACAATTTATACAAAGATGTAGCAGGTGTTATTCAAATTGTGCGTCAGGTTAGCACACTGTGTTTTCCCAATGCCAACTACTGTTTGATCCTGCCAAGTGATACAAAACATGAGCGGAAAAAAGTGTTCGTTGGGCATCTATTGCCGTATTTATCTATTAAAGACTGAAGCCTGATGAACTGTGCATTTCCATATAGTCAGTGCTAAACCAGTCCCTTGATTGGTATCGATGGCTCAAGCAATCAGTATGTACGATCTACTGTACAAATATTAAGCGCCTTGAGGCGACTATTGTTGTGATTTGGCGCTATATAAATAAAATTGAATTGAATTATGGTTATGTCCATCCATCCATTCTCCTTCACTTATCGTTATCAGGTTGCAGGGCCAAAGTCAGTCACAAACAGGTCTATGTATTAAGGTGTTTTGCACAAAAAGTGGACAGTCTTTGTAATCACTGTAGTTCTGGATAGTTTTTAACCAGAAGCTGTTGTCTGTGCAGTGTGTAATTGTGTAGTTTACTTCTGATACGTCAAGCTTAGTGAAGAATGATGTTGAATCTGTGCTAATAAGAGCTCTCTTTTCTTGACAGACATACTGCTTTAAATAAATCATCACCTGTGTTAAAAGCACACTAAAACAGGCCGCAGGTTGCTTGTATTTGCACAGACATATAAAGACCTGATGTCAGACCCTCCTAATTGCTGCATCTGTCTGGATGAGTTCACAAGCCCCGTGTCCCTCCCCTGTGGACACATCTTCTGCTTGGGATGCGTTGGAGAATACTGGAAAATCAACGAGGCCTGCCAGTGCCCCCTTTGCAAGGCTTCCTTTCCCACCAGGCCGCAGCTCAAAACAGACCAGACACTACATACTGTGGAAGCACTTTCGCCTTTAAAAGCTGGAGAGGTTCCCTGTGACTCCTGCTCAGCAAAACGTCCCGCAGTCAAATCCTGCCTGGTGTGCATGGCTTCCTACTGCCCTACTCATCTGGAAGCACATTACCAGAATGAAGAGCTTGGGCGCCATCTACTGGTCAGTGTGGTGAAAAACCTTGAGGATTCTGTGTGCAAACTGCACGGAAAGAAGTTGGAGAAGTTCTGCAGGAGTGACCGGGCGTGCATTTGTGCTATGTGTGCACAGACAGAGCATTGGAGCCACAACATAATTTCTATTAGCCGGGAAGCCTTTAAGAAGAAGGTAAAGAAAATTCTGCTAAAGCTTTATTAGAAAAAGGTAGATAAAAATAATTTTCGTAGGCAATAATTTAATAAGTATTCTCTCATTTCAAGGTGCTTAAAAAAAGACTACAAAACTTGCCACTGAGTTGGATTCACAAGCTATCCCATAATAATCTCAGGTGTTTAGTGTTATGTTTGTTGACAAATTAAACAATAAAAGTAATAATTAGCTTACACCTTACAATGTTTTTCATGAAGGAAATCAGAGTTTGCAGCCAATTCTTGTGTTAGCATTTCATTTTTTCAGTCCCTTGTTTGATTACTTTTGTAAATTTGGATGGAGCCCAAAAGCTGGACTCTTTTTGTAATCAAGATTCAAGAGCTTTATTGTCAGTACAGCGATATACACAGTATACAGCGTTTCGAAATGCCATTTCACCCCAAGCCCCCCATGGTGCATTTATAAGAATATCAAAATATATCTACAAGGGATATAAAACTAGAAATTACAAATAAATAATAGCTCACTATATTTAGTAAAATTAAAAAGATAAAAAAAGGTACTAATACTAACTATATCTATGTATAATAACAAGGACGGGACAAAGACAATACAAAGTGATCATGTGCAATTACAGTAAAGTGAGATGTTGTGCAATTGGTATTGAATACCAGTGAATACCAATCAAAAAGTGAACTGAAGCTCTTGAAGGAGTTTTGTTTTGTGTCATCTGTCAAAGGGAAAGAAATTGTCATCAGGGAGTAGACAGGATTGCAACATACTTTAGAAGACGTCCATGAGACCATAAGACGACTTGATTTAACTTAACATGGCACAAGTGTGTCTGCAGTTTGTCAGCTCAGCTGTGCTAATGCAGTGTCTCCCCACAGGTTAGTCTAAAACGGAGGAGGACGAAACTTCAGCAAGAGGTTCAAGAGAGACTGAGTGAAGCTGAGAAAATCAAGCTCACTGTAGATCTCAGTGGACAAGGTCCAAAAGAGGCATGGCAAACAAATAAAGAGCTCGAACAGCTGGAAGAAGAAATCGCTGAGCTCCAGAGGAGAAACGCTGAGCTAGAACAGCTCTTGAAGATTGAAGACGACCTCCATTTCTTACAGGTTTGCTGTCTGGTAACCTTTGTGCAGCATTAAACACGCACAAAACAAAACACTAACTTCAGTGTCGTCTCTCTCTTGTCCCTGCAGAGATCTCTCCATGCTGCTTTGTGATTCAAGAAACATGCTGATCATCAAAGCTTTATTTATGTATTTATTTTTTTAGTCATAAAATGATTAAGTTAATCTCAGCTGGGTGGGTGTGTTAGCTTTCAAGGAAAAGTACGCTCTGGTTGATGAGAATTGACAAGTATCACTCATTTTTTTCATTTAATGTAAGGATACAACCAGCTGACTTTTAGCTTAGTTTATCTTACAGTGAAACACAAACTTTAACTATTTATACCTCTAAACCTCAATAATAATTTTATAAAGAGAAAGCCAGTTAGTTCCCAGGATTTCCAATGCCAAGCTAAACTAAGCTGTTGCTAAGCTAAGTTAAGCTAAGCTGCTGGTGGCTGCGGTCATTTAATGTAAGTGGTATCGATCTCATGTATCACTGTGCCAGAAACCCAATGAATGCATTTTGGAAACATGTCTTTTACTCTACTCTACTTATGACAATGTGACTTTTATATTTTTTAAAAAATGAATCATTTATACGGGTTTAAAGAAACTGTGAATTTCAGAAACAGTAAACCACAGGGACGTTGACCTTGGTTGTATGAATGTAACTTATGACTGGATGGGTGATGCAATTAACTGCTATTCAGTGCTGAAATGCTTTTGTCTTCCTTTTTGATGAATGAATAAAATGTATGTAAAATAAAACTTACGCTGAGTAATAGACAGTATTGTAAAGTTAAAACCTCAAGTTTTAACGTTTTATTAGTTTAGTTTGAACTTTTTAGGCCTTTTTATTGCACAGGCAATAAAAAGGTCTCGTAAAATTGGATACTTGATCTGTATGAACATGCTGAGCACACACAACACGCCCTGCTGCAGGCGCACAGATGATTTGTTTTCGCGTTTGCATGCCAACTCGTCTCTGGAGTGAAAAATGTGAAAGGTAGGGAGTAGGAACAGAAATGAAACTTAAACTCTAGGAGGAAGTCCAAAAGGAAGGACACACACACACAAACGCATACTGGGAGTAAAGAGAAACGGAGACAGACGCCTGTGAGCACCTCAGTAGCTGAAAGGTAATACTGTACTTATAATTTTGCATAAGCTTCATATAAAACGATTGATGTTAAATGACAGATATTACATGTAATATCCAGTTAGCTTACAATATAAGATTTAAATCAAATGTGTGTGATCAATTGTACTGTATTACAAAATACATTGTGTACTTTATATTTGGTGTAGAGTTTACTCCTCTAATCTTCAACACTCTCACACCTGAGGCTCAGTTATTTACTGGGTGTGTCTCTATTATTACTTTGCAGCTCCACTATGACAGTAAGACGGTGTGATGAGTGTTAGTATTCAGTGGTTTTTACTTCCAACTTTTAAGCGAGGCCGGTAGAAAGTTTCAGAGAATAAGTCATCAATGTAGCCAACATGTTGCCCACAAATTACAGTATATGTAATTCTGCCTAATTTAACTGATTGGTGACTGTATCAATTATAAAGTGAGTACTTAGACATGTACACATGTTAAATAATCAGATAACTTTGTTGGATTGAAGTAGGTGCATCACACGGACACAGTAACCTGCTAATTAGTGCTACCTAACATGACGTGCAGATTTTCACTCACCAAATCTTGATGACAAACTTTTTGAATGGTTAGTACAATTAATTCCAAAATCATTTTCCGTTGTTTTTTTAAAAAAAAAATTTAATTTAATTTTTCCATTATACATCACAGTACAAGATACCTAGTAAAAGTACATTAATAAAAGAAAGAAAGAAGAAGTACTGTGGGTAGGTGGGTGAAAAATATTAAAACTCATTTTATTATTATTTTTCCAATAATTCCATTGCACAACCTTCAAATGATACAAACAACACAAACACAAAAGCTCAGTGCGCTAAGAGAGCTCAGGTGACAGCTATAGATCTTGTGGCTTAGATGCAAACTACTTGTGAGTCAAAACAGACACACCCACAGTAATGCATAGCTTTACTGGGGGTGTAATTAACATCTGGATCATAATTTAAGAACGTGTTATATAAACAAAATAAATCAAGTGTTTTAAAGCTGCACGAAAGGTGTACCTAACCTTTATACACCAAAATTTTATTTCTGCTTCAAAGTTGAGCATACAGGGTGGAGGTTTTCCAAAAGCTCACTGAGAAAGCTGTGGTACATAATGTCCACAATCTTTACTATTTATTTATTAAAGGAGATTATGAAGTCGATGACCCCTCACAAGGTTACAGCCTCCTTTATGTTAGAAGCAACTCATGAAACACATATTCTAACATTTGAATACAAAATAAGAATTTCAAAGAAAAATAAGTTTATTTGAAATGACTAAATGAAAGTCACTGGTAACTTTTCTCAGTGAATAACCTTGTGGTCCTCTCTTGATGCAGATATGGTCTCTACTTCAGCATCACCCAGTGAGCCCTGCTCGCTGGGGAAGCATCTCCACTGCTCCATCTGCATGGAAGAATTTACGGATCCCGTCACTACAGCTTGTGGTCACTCGTTCTGCAAGCAGTGTCTGGACCTGAGTGTTCATCACAATGACAGTGTGTGCCCACTATGCAAGAAACATGTAGGAAGGGTCCCTGATGTTAATATAGTCCTGAGAGACATTGTACAACAGATGAAGGAGACGCAGCAGGAAGACGACGATGAAAAATACACTGGAGCTGCTGGGGAAGTGGCCTGTGATATTTGCAGTGACAAAAAGCTGAAGGCTAAGAAGTCCTGCCTTGTATGTCTTGCATCATATTGTTCAGTTCACTTACACAATCATTATTCAACAAAAAGGTTGAAGGGCCACAAGTTGGTGGAACCGGTGGAGAATTTGGATGCGAGGGCCTGCTTGAAGCATGGACGCCCCTTGGAGCTGTACAGCAGGAAGCAGCAGGCATGCATTTGTGTTCGCTGCATGGAAGAAGGTCAGGAGGAGGTTGTCTCAACTGAAGATGAATGGGACAAGAAAAGGGTAAATTAACATAACAAAGGCCCCTGAATATGTGTTTTGAGTCTTGACAGCATTGTATATTTACCTATATATTTTACTTACTATATTTACTGTATTGTGACATGTGGAAGAATTTTCAAATGCACAAAAAGTACACATGAAAAGAGATTTTTTTAAAGTATTATTTTATTTTTCTCCTACAGACTGAACTTGACAACACCAAGACAGAGTTAAATGAGAACATTGACGAGAGAAAAACAAAGATTGTTGAGACTGACGAAGCTCTCAAGAGCTGCAAGGTAAGCAGCAAGCAAACTGACTTGAAGTGAAAAACCAATCAGATGAGTCAAAGTGAAAACCTACAAAGCCAGTTTATTTTTTCAAACACAATGGCGAGTCAGTGATACAGTTCTAATATCAAGCTTCCTGCAAAAATGATTACAGTGGTTTTATTATTGACATTAAAACACTGAGCGTGTCCTCGGAGGTCTCCCTAAAATCAAATGGATGGTGTTTATGGTAACTGGCTGAATGCGAAACCTTTCTCAGAATTAACATCCCTAACTAAACCAGCCAACGTCTCATGCGTTACTCTATGTAATACTGAAAAAGAAGAGGTAAAGAGTCAAACGGACATTGCAGTTTCATTCCCATTTTTAGGACCAGCTGGATAATGAGTGGTGGGATATTGACAATGTGTTCACCACTGTGATCGCCATCGTGGAAGAAGCCCAGGCCAGAGCACTTCAGCCGATAAAAGACAGGAGGCAGGTTTTGGAAAAAGAAGCAAAAGGCCTCAAAGATGATTTGGAAACAGAGATCAGCAAACTTGGAAAGACCATCTCTGAACTGGAAGACATTTCTGTGCTCGAGGACCACATCCTTTTCCTGCAGGTTAGAAGAAACTTTGGGATGATGTATGTGGCACATTAATAATCAGCTATTTAGGTCTGAAAGACAACCATATCTGGTCATGTTTTTTTAATAGATTAGCTACTGACGTTTTGTTTAGCACTGCTGTCAAACTGTTGGGTTGTATTTCTGTTTTGCAGAAGTACCCATCTCTTACAGACACAGGAGACATCAAAGACTGGGCCGAGGTAACGCTGGACACATCGCTGTCCTTTGGCACCATCAGAAAAACCACAACAAAAATGCTGGAAAAAATTCAGCAAGAAATGGATAAACTAACTTCCATTGGTAAGAGCAGCTAGTTAAGAGCAGTGAAAACTAAAAGTTAAAATGTTGACTTAATCAATGTAAAACTCTTCTTCTCTTTACAGAACTGAAGAGAATCCCAAAGTTTACAGGTTTGTGGTTCATATTATTTGCACTCTTTCAAAAATGTGACTTTCCTGTTTAAAGTATAGAACTTTTTACATTTTTTAAAATTTCGCAGTGGATGTAAAGCTGGATCCAGATTCTGCACACCAACGCCTCGTGCTGTCTGAAGATGGGAAGGAAGTGAAAGATGGAGGAGAGAACCAGGAAGTACCCGATGCTCCTGAAAGATTTGATATTTTTGGCAGCGTTGTGGGGCTAAATAGCTTAACCTCTGGTAAGACTTACTGGGAGGTGGAGGTCAGCAACAAGACCGGGTGGGATATAGGCCTAGTAAGAGGCAGTGCAAACCGCAAAGGGAAGCTCACACTCAGTCCAGATAATGGGTACTGGGTTATTGTACATTATGAAGAAGAAGAGTATGCAGCTCTCACAGCACCACCAGTTCGTATTCACCTAAAAAAAAAACCTGAGAGGGTGGGAGTGTTTGTGGACTACGAGGAGGATCTCGTCTCCTTCTACGATGTGAAGGCTGAGTCCCACATCTACTCGTTCACTGAGTGTTCATTCAAAGCTGAGCTTTACCCATATTTCAGCCCACATGTGAAACAAGAAGAGAAAAACTCTGACCCTTTGATTATTTGTGGAGAGCAACCAATGGAGTCATAAGAAATGCATTTTCACTACACTATACTAAATTTTGTTGGTTCACAACCTTCCTTTTTTCTTTTTCTGTTAGAGGAAGAATGGCGATTTCCATTTTCAGGCATTTAATTTAACTTTTTTTTTCTTGTCATATATAACTTGTACGTTTAGCAGCTAGTAACAGACCATTTATCTGATCTCCGTTATTTGCTTTATTGCTCAAAAGTATGTATTTGTATGTATTCAAAATGTATTTTTTATGGGATAGCAGTGGCTAAGGTCAGTCTGGAACTTGAGAGAATCAAAGTAGAGCACAGTTTCAAGGTTTCCCTAAACCACCACAGCCTCAATGTACAAAACTATGTCTCATCTGAAAACAACACAACTTGAACTGCTTTCCTTTTTGTTTATTTTGTCTTGGAAAAGTAGTCAAATTTCAGTCCAAATGAATGACATTCAGTGTGGTCAAGCAATGTCAAGCAGCATGTAAGAGTTACTGAATAAAATCCCTGTTTGAAAATATAACTTTGTCGCTCCTTCTTTATCCACGGCTGTGACCATGTTTGTGTGTCATGAAAATATGTCGTTGAATCGTGTTTGGGCAAATCAATCAGAGGGCGGTTGGCGGGTTTTTTTCCTTTTTCTTTTTTCCGGAAACGAAAGTAAAAGTACAAAACAAAGCGTACCAAACATCACGTCAGCACAGAAGTAACGGTGGACAAAGGAAGACAAAAGTGCGCAAGAGAGGCACCACATGCATCCATCGCCCTGTTTTTATTGTAAGTAACACATTAGGAAGCAGAGAGCAGCTTTATCCAGCTGATTTTTGCTAGCACGAGGGAAATGTTTGAGTTTGTTACGACAGAAAACAGTTGGAGGAGAGAAAAATCAGTAATGCATGGTGCCCTAAATAATGAGGAGCTTTTAATCAGTGCTTTTACACATCATCAAGTCACAGCTGCTTTCGGTGTGGTGCTACAAATGGGTATCTAACGTACCTCAGGAATTGTAATTAATAAAAAAGAAAGCAGAATTGACTACTTTATTGTTATTATTATTATTATTCAGTTTATTTAAACTATGATAAGAGTAGGTGTTGGAGAAGACTTACACAGAGGTAACGCTGTAGTCACCTCAAATTTGAAAAGACCTGAAAGAGGCTTTGAAAAGGGAAGTAATGAAACGGATGTTTTACGGTGCTTTCCTGTTACCTATCATCAGACAGTTACCCTGAAGACGACCCAGTGGCAGGCTTTTGATGCCAACCTGCTGCTTTTGATGCAGTAGGTCTGCAGCCAACACAATCCAATTAGGTAAATAATAATAACAATTTAAAAAATTTGTTTTCTAATATTAGGGAAGTGATGACTTACAGTAGAAAAGATGGAGCAGCAGCAGCTGTAGATAAAGGGAAGCTTGTCACTTTCACTACCTGAGCTGCTGCAGCTGTTGTAGCTTGGCATTTTTTTTAAATGGTTTTTGTGTGTATAACACAGGAAAACTCAGAAGTTAGAATAACTGTTCTCACATTTGAGGTGATGTGAACATTGTAATGTAATAACTGTCATAGAAAGTTTACGCTCTTGATGGTAATTTGTGAATCACTCGGTGCAGTCAGCGCAGTTATTTCTAGAACACCCGCTGTGCAGATCCAAGCAAAAAGGAAGTCCCACAGTATCCTCTGTATCTCTTTCGTTGTGTGTTTAATGCAGACACGCAGCAGAAATGGACCTCCAGGTTTGTCACTCCTGCGGATGGTCCAAAGTGACAACTTACCAGGGCCTGAGAATTCACCAGGGGAAGATGGGATGCACCCCGAAGGGTGTGAGGGTTTCAGACCCTCCACAGCATTACACACGGGGCTATGTGGGACACACAACAACTCAAATGGACCTCAAGCTAGATGTCCGCGCCTCTTTCAAGATTGGTAGGTTTTTCAAAAATATTGCATGTTGTTTGAGTTCAAGATCATTATTTTTCTTTCAAACTGATAAAAACACCCTGATAAGCAAGATCTGATCAGCAGATTAAGGCAAACTAAACAATAATTAGTTCAAGAAATTCATTTGCATTGCTAAAAATTTTTTATTTTGCTTAAAACAATTTAAAATCTTCCGACATTTGACTCTTGAATTATGTGACAAACAGAAAAAACAACAGAATATTCAAACCTGAGCCTTCAGGTTTGTCACTGTGGATGGAGCAAACTTACAACTTACCAGGGTTTAAGAATTCATCAGGGCAAGATGGGATGCACGCCAAAGGGAGTGAGGATCCCCAAAAAAGAGCAGTACGACTGGAAAAATCAGTGGGAAGAGGACAAGGAATACTGGAAACATCTGCCAGCTAAGAAGGCGATTGTGAAGGAGGAGGTATAAGCTTGCTTTTTAGGCCAATAAATGAGCGACAGGAAGCATTTTAGCTTTGTCCACCACATGTTTGTTTTTTTCAAAATGAAACATCACAACAAAATTTATAAACGCAGAGGATGACTTAATGGCTTTAGCTGTTTGATGTTTAGTTAAATCATAAATAACGTGATGAACAGACGACCCAACATTTTGATCATCACGGTCACCGGAAGTGTAGTAACTTGCTGATCCCCCAAATGCTCTTCGCTGTCTGTGCTTCATTTATTCTTACTTTTATTCATTGCACAAAAACTCCCATGTTAGTGTTTTCATTGCACATCAACGTTTTCACAACTTTATCTCTCAACCTCACAGAATTTTCCAGAGTCGCCAAGCGTGTACGGCTATGCCAAATCTGGAGCAACGGCCATATTCAAGGAAGAATACAAACTGAGTACGTACGCACTTAGAATTCAGTAAAAACATGATTCTCATACAGCAGCATGTAGAAGCTAAAGCTGGAGCTGTGTTCTTATTTACAGCAGCTTCTGCACATACACAGCACTCCTCCCAAAGAGGCAGAAAGTCACACCATCAGCTGCAGGAACACTCCACCCTTCCACAGGTACTACAGTTATTGTTAATAATAATAGTTAAAGTTAATAGTTAGCCAACTTTAAAGTGAGTAAACAGTAACATATGAATTTAATCCACATTTTTCAGGTGAACAGGCCTGCCAGGGAGCCTTCAGCACCACCATACCCAGGAAACGTAGTCAGGCATAAGGGAAAAAAAGTAAAGCAGCAAACATTATCACATGTACCTCATTGTTTTTGCAAGTTAAGATTATTTTTCTTTTAAACTTTAAGTGACTTTTTGTCTCTTTTAGATAGAAAACAGCAGCATGATGGCAGAATACTGGAGTGTTGACTTCTATAGAGACTATGCAACAACGGCAACCAAAATCAAGGAGGAGCCAAAATCATGTATGTATAAACAAAGACATTAACAAAGTTTATTTAAGAAAACGTGGTTTTTCTTTTTCAGCCTGTCTGAAACCCCCCCCCCCCCTCCTTTTTATCACAGCACTTGCAACCCCACAACCATCTTTCCAAAGAGCCACCAGCGGCCAGCAGCAGGAGGTAGAGTACTGTGATTTTCTCTAAAAATGTTCCAGCTTGTGTGCTAGAACAGCAGAGTTTGGTGTCATGTCACGCTGTGTTTTGAAAAAGAAGAAGAAACAGTATTTCTTTTCTATGTTTCAGGTTCCCCTGGAAGCAGCAGTGGTGCTCAGAAATCAAGACAGGAAGGATCAAACACGGGTACCAGACGGGCTGCTTGAAGCAGAGCCTTTGTTTAAGTATTTAATCATTAGCATTTAGCATGTATAGTACAGCTACTAACTGTGGAACATCCTTCAGAGGAAGAGTTTGATCAGGGAGTGTCCAGCAACCGCATCCCGAGCACCAAACCAACTACTCACATCATCCTCGTGTGTTTTGTCTTTAATGCTAAGCAGCAAATGTCAACCAAGCTGACTGGCATCATGATCGTCATAATTAGCATGCATGTAGCCCATCTTAGTCTATTCTTTGAGAGCATCACAGAGCAATTAGCGTGGCTTTAAACTTTCTTCATAGTGCAGAATTCAGCTGTTCTTTAATTCGTTCTACAGTAAAATGTCTTCAATAATGGCAACTAGTTTTCAACATTTCCCTTTGACGTGACAGAACTCACCAGGACCAGCAAAGACAAGCAGCTGTGACAGCTCTGCAGCAACGTTCAGAGAGGATGAATACGAATCAGGTGTGTACAGAGCTATGATCTATGAGTTTGACTTTGAATAGAAATATTAGTAGCGCAAGCTGGAACTATGATCTTTTTACAGCAGCTTCTGCACAACGCTCCTCCCAAAGAGCCAATAACTCAAGGTCAGACCATCAGCTTTACGAGTTCTCCGCCCTTCCACAGGTACAATGATTTCATTCATAGTACTTTAAAGTGAGTAAACAGTAGCATGTAAATGGAATCCATATTTTACAGGTGACTGGACCTGCTCGGGAGCCTTCAGCAGCACCTTGCCCAGGAAATGTAATCCAATCTAAGGAGAAAAAAATAAAGCAACAAACATTATCACATATACGACACTGTTTTAGACTTTAGCTTTACATTATGTTTCTTCAGTTTAAGAAACTTTTTGTCTCTCTTAGGCAGAAGACAGTAGTGCGATGACAGGATATCTGAGCACTGACCCATCTGCAGATTATGCAACAACAGCAACCAAAATCAAGGAGAAGCAAAAATCACGTATGTGTGAACAAAGAAATAAAGTTTATTCAAGACGAATTGTTTTTAAAAATCTGTCTGGGAAAAAAAATAATAAAGCAATACTCTTTTTTTTTTTCATCACAGCACTCCCAACCTCACAACCATCATTTGAAAGAGCCACCAGTGACCACCAGCAGGAATTCTCCACGGGTGTGGAGGTAGAGTACTGGGATTTTCTCTAAAAATGTTCCAGCTTGAAGCTTTTGTCATAAAGCAATGTTTTGTAAAAAAAAAAGAAGAAGAAGCTGTGTTTCTCTAAAAATGTTTCAGGTTAGAAGATCTGTCAGAGAACCGCCAAGTACTCGACAACCGGAAACAGCAGAGCTGCTAGAAAAGAAAGAGATGAAGGATCAAAGACAGGTAATGAATAGACTGTACGAGGCGGACCCTTTGTTTAAGTATTTAGTCATATTTTAGTCATTAGCAGTCAACATTTGCATTACAGTGCATAACATCTTTCAGATGATGAGTCCAGCAACCACAAACCCAGCACCAGCAGGCCAAGCTGAGGAAAAACACACGCAGAATCAAACATTTTCACAGGTACTGCAAATTAACACATTAGACTGATGACCTTTAACCCCTTAAAGCCTGAAATATGATATAATTGCCAGAAAATTCAAATTTTTACTAGAAAGATTATTTTATTCATTCAGTTCATTTCTGGTTGTTTTGAAAGTTGTGGCAAATATAATCAATTTTAAACTTCCAGGTAAGCAAATCAGCCAGAGACCACCCGACGGCACCACCTCCGGTCCCGCCGAAGAAGAAGAACTCGGCTTTATTCAAGGAAAGGCTGGAGAGATTTAAAGCTGAATTACAGCCAAAAATTCAGATGACGGAGGGGAAGAACTGTGAAATCAGAGCCTGCAGACCAGAGGTAAACGGAAAGCTGCAGCATGTAGTCATCACCGGCACCTGATCAGAATGAATCTGAACGCCGTTTTAATTTAGCTACATTTAAACTTTTAAGCAGTGACTTCGAAACCATCTTACAAATGGTTGAGATAAAGTTTGTACTCTGAAATGTCTCAAATATTAACGGCGATCCTCTCGTTTTTTGACAGGGCGTCCCACATGTAACAAGTGCAAACACACAAACAAGTCCTGCGGCAGCGGACGTCTCACCGAAGGACAATCAAACACAGAGTATGCGATCGTCTATAAAGATTCAGAATCAGAATACTTTATTAATCCCACAGGAAATGATGTGGTCACAGGTGCCCCAAGACAGCCAGAGTAACTAACTAAACTAAATTAAATAAAGCAATATGTTACAGAGCTACAAAATATAACAAAATAGCTCTTATTATGAATATTCCAGTATATCACACAAAATTCAATTATATATATATGTATATTTTACATTGAGGTGCCCCTCTATGATATTCAGGGTAATGCATTCATGCTCAGTGATCGAGGAAATGAAGCTGTTGTGTTTGTGTTTGCAGTGGATCACGCTGCAGAGGCTGAGCTCTCCGCTGGTGTGAAGGTACAGAGTCTTGCATATCTCTCACCGCTCCATGAAATTCGTCTCTCTCACTCAGAGTTGTGACACTGCAGAGCGTTCTGATGGGAATGTTTAAGTTTGGTTTTTACTCTGGGTGTTTTTTCAGGTGAAGGAACTTGCTCGCATGTTTTCAGCCAAGGAAATGGCGATTCCAATAAAGGAGAAACACGGAGCCAACCAAAAGCCATCTCAGGTAGCACACTCTCCTAAATCCTGTGCCACATCCCCAAGTTAGGGATAACCTAGAGCAGGGCGGTCAAACATAAGGCCCAGGAGCCTGAATGGGCTTGGCAAAGACTTCAGTCCGGCCCACTGGACGGTTTTAGAAAGTGTGAAGGAGGTCATATATTTTTAACTTTTTATTTTAGAACTACAGGACAGGTCTGGGCATTAAGCTACCAGAACCTTTTCTGCTATTTATTTCTTACACTTTACACCCAGAGAGTTGTGCTGACAGATTTCTTTCATTTACCACAGCAGTTATTTCTTTATCACAGAGAAAAACTGAGACATACTTTTGTAATCGCACTTCTTTTTCTCGTATTAAGATATCTCAGGGATTAAATGTGGAATTAAACTTCTTTACGCTGCCAAAAAGAAAGGGGAGTTTCACTGGTCCAAACAAATGACAAACAAACGACAGTTCTCTAACCTCGGTTCCCAACCAGGGAAAAAAAGAGAAAAAAAAGGGCCTCCCGAGGTGCTCAATATGTGCAGCAATTTAGTTATTTACAATTCATTATTTACAAAATGCTCTCAGCTGACAAAGATTTCAGAATGCTCGCTCAGCTCTCGCAAATCAATTCCTCGCTTCTGCTCAGGCTTCACACTCCAAGATCCCAGTAAACAGCTGGCTCTCTGCTGGCTGCCAGCTGGAGGTTGAGAGGCTGCTGTCCATCCAGTCATCCAATATGCACTCAAAGCAGCCAATCAGCATTCTCCACCTGTCTCAACAGTCAACACAAACCCACACACATGCGGTAATAGGAGGAGCCAAATATGTAAAACATGGGACACGATCAAGATCACGGACCATAACACCTGTGTTCTAGCTTGAAGGCTAAAACACCGAAAATATTAAATCTTTAATCATGTCTGTGACACCCCCCCACCCCCACCCCACCAACACAACTTA
>VVHJ01034144.1:13262-23899 GCA_015107715.1 Tylochromis polylepis
AGAGGGTTTAAACCCCCCCCCCCCCACCACCACAACCCCAAAGCATTAGGGGGAAAAATACTCTTTTTCACTTGCTTCTACAAGAAATGTTATTTCCAAATTAAACATTGCAAAATTCAAATGCCACATGTGGTGCATAAATGCCACTGGATGTTCTTCTGTGTCAACTACTGCTTCTGGTGTCCAAAGACAACTGTTCCGGCTACTAAACGACAGACTGTAAATAAAAGCTGGAGATAGCCGCTGGTGATGTCACCCATTGGGGTTAGGGTTCTGGACTCAGGACTGGGAAACATCATTTGCCCGCAGTTGTATTAGGTTTCATTTGGAACAAGAGGTTAACACATTTGGATGAGAGGGTAAACTTATGGGCTAATGCTAGCATGCTGGTTTGCAGATGAGACTCATCACTCAAGCACAGATACAGATATCTGCTGACAGGACTATAAAATACTAGAATTTCCTTCACCAAAGCTGGAACCCAAGCTTCTTTGACAGGCAATATCACACAGCAAGCTATATTTTTAGTCAGATAATTCCAATAAATGTGCTTCAAACATAAAAAAAAAATGGTAGAGAAATCTAAGTCACTGATCCAAATTAGCAGCTGTGAAGCCTCCACAGACAGCTGCTTTTACACTTTAACAAAATTCAAACTGCTCTTCTATAAAGATTTCATGCCCTGTTTAATGCACCAGTATACCCCTATGATTGGTTGCCACTGTAACGTCATCACGCAGTCACTTTTTATGCCTGTCGTTAAGGCGCAGGCAGCTGCTGCAGTATTCTCCTGAACAACAGGTGTCGCCAGTCAGGCAATACCGCCACATCAGCTGGTATAGCAAAGACATTGCTCAGTGTTTTTTTTTCCCTCAAACTCTCATGTTTTCAAACTGTTGCAACATTATCAGTATGTATAATGTGTGACTCTGAGCTTCTGTACTGTGGTGGCAGCGGTGCAACACACCTGGTTACAAAAATTGAGCGCCAGTGTATGTGACATCATTTTTGGCGTGCGCTACTGTGCGACACGGGCTAAGCGATGAACACAGCCTTAGTGACACAAAGATGCTACTTAGCTCTAGAAACAAGAACACTTTTTGGAGCAGGCAGTTAAAATGTTAAATTCATAGCTGGTTGAGCATTTTAAGATGCAGCTCTATGGGAAATATCTAACTTGTGAAGCCAGCCTCAAGTGACCATTGGAGGAACTGCAGTTTTTCTACTTGACTTGTTTGCTTTCTTTTTCAGCCTTGAAGGTTGCTGTTTGCTTCAAAAAATAAGAATAGAAAAAAAGAACACACACACACACACACACACACACACACACACACACACACACACACACACACACACACACACACACACACACACATAATGGAAGAATCTGAGTGGAGGATTGACAAAAATGCCTCAGGTAAAATGAATCAAATCCAATGAGATGTATTGGGAGGATAGATATGTAAAGGGCTGCTGCTGACAGCTGCTATTGCTCCCTCGGTGGCTGGTGCCAAATGACAGGCCTACGGAGAAAGGTGCATTTGATAACACAACCACTACAATCCAGCAGATCCTCGTTCCCTTCGGTCTATTTATATTTCTTCCCCCACCCCTCTTTTATGCGTTGTTGTCTGCGCTAACCTCGAGTCAAAGCATCTCTGGCTGTTTTACAAGCTTACATGGGAAATGCACTTTGTTTCTTTTTGTGGGCTGAGAGTTGTTGCCTTTAAAAATAGCATATCACCAACTGTGCAACACCAAAGTAACACACAGACACACATATATATGGGCAAATACGCAGTCCCACTTTGTTTCTCCTCCAGCTTCCTCCTCCTATGTGCCTCAGATAAACATTCAGGCAGCAGTGGGTGGAGGGGCTGTGCAGCTTGGTGGGGCTAACATGTTGCATTGGACTCCTTGAGCAGAGAGGACAATGACTAGGTCCACAGTGCCCCTATTAAAGCAGCAGCCTCCAGGCTAGTGGATTAGCCTGAATAGGCTGTGCTCCCCAGGTACAGGATTTGGTTTACATTAGCCAGCTTTGCCCTTGGCTGCCACTGCTAACTCCTGTTCAGGTCACTTAGCTCTGGCCTGCCACACAGGACACCTATTTTTTTCCCCTGTTTTGTAGCATAATTAGAAAGAGGAGTTTAATTGACACCACTTTGTGTCACAAAGAAATGTTTGCTGCCGTTTGAGGACGCACTGGCTGTGCAATTGTAAGGGCAGATGCTCGGGAGAGGAGGAAGAAAATGTCTCACTTTTTCAACACTCTTGTGTGCACGACAGTGAGGAGGGCATGTGGCTTGGGGCAAAGGAACCACTTTAAATTTTAAACACAGTTTCATCTTTGCCTCATTTCAATGCAGTACAGCTGGAGGTGGAATCGGAATGCATAAAATTGACTGCATGAAAAGATAATGTATAATAAATGTATTCCACATTGGGCGCCGGTGGATCGAATCATTGATTAGCAGCGGCAGGCCCACTGCTAAACATTCTTGTTTCATACATATTTCATTATGGCTCTGACAGTGGCTGGCTGTAGTGTCATGGGACTGTGACAGATGTCCATTAGCTGAACCCGGGACCAGCGAAAGGGAGGTCCTGGTAACCTGTACCACCCCGGATCTGGTGTCACCATCTGGCTGGATGCATGGTGGCCCTTCTTACAAAGCCTATATAGGTCCATGCATCCATCCATTTTCTTCTGCTTATCCAATACAGGGTCACGTGGGGGCCGGAGCCCATTACCAGCTGTCATTGAGAGAACGAAGAGGTATGCCCTGGAAGGTCGCCAGTCTATTGCAGCGCTAACACAGAGAGACAGATGACCATTCACGTTCACACGGCCAATTTGGACTGGCCAATTAACCTAACCCCATGCATGTCGTTGGACTGCAGGAGGAAGCTGGGGAAATCCAGCACAGGGACAACATGCAAACTCCACACATAACTGTCCCAGGAAGCCAGTGAATTCCAGGCACCAGTGCTACCCACTGGACCGCAGTGCTATTCGTCTGTATGGGTAAACTCCTAATAGGTAACTGTTCTGCATTCTGTTGAATGCCTCCAAATGTTGTGGAGTTGTATTTCCTTTACATGTTGTCTTGAACTTTGGCTTATTTCTCTTGTAACAGTTTCCTTGGTTATACTCTCCAGTTAATCTTTAGGGTTTTGGTTATCATTTCCATGTCTCATGCCGACAGTAGGTGTTCCCATTATGTTACTTCCTATTTTACTTTGTTAATCTTTTGTCTCATGTGTTTAGTATTCACTTTTCTTTCTCCAGTCCTGTGTCCCAAGTTGTCTGCACCTGTGTCCCCTGCAGCTGTCATGACTTCCTTCCTGTTTCTGTCGGTGCATTAGGTAACTCTTTCTGAGATGTTTCTTGTTGGTTTATGTTCCTGCGCTGACAGTTTCCACAAACCGCCATTGTCCTTTGATTTTGTCACCTGTTGGACTCTGTTACTTTTGGACTGTCATTAAAAGTAGATTTTGAGTTTTCATTTCCACCCGCCTCCCTTGGTCTGCATTTTGGGTCCACTGCCACATCCACACGAAACATGATAAAATAAAACGATTGTAAAGTTTCAGCGATGTCCCAGAATAGCCTCCGCTAGACAGGAATTAATCAAACTGGGCCATATTTGTTAGTTTGCCACATCGAGCTAACAAGACCAACCACAGCATTTGCTCCACAAAAGCTTCTACTGTCATGCTTTTCCTGAAAAGATGGAGTCATGAATGAACCAGAAGAGGCACTGATTACTGACATTTCCTGTGGGAATAGAAACACAAGGATGAGGGACATAATAAACTGGGATATTTATAATTAGAGCTATTTGTATTTATTAGAGCTATTTTGTTATATTTTGTAACTTTGTAACATATTGTATTATTTAATTTAGTTTAGTTAGTTACTGTTCTTACTGTTTTGTCTGTCAACTGTAACTGCATAATTTCTTCTGGGATTAAAAAAGGATTCTGATTGTGATTCTGAGCCAGAAACACAAATATCTATTAAAGTATTTGTGAGTATTTGTGAGTATACTCCCTAGGGAGAATAGCACTAGTAGTTAATCCCACCATGTTGGACTTGACAGTCGGTGTGTCTGCTTTATAGCTTATTTTATACTTATACATATCTTGAACATAATTTGTCTTTCTTTTTTTTTTCAAAATCACTTCCAGATGGAAATTTGGGATTCAGCATGTTTCAGTACACAGTACACAGGACTGTATGATATGTTGTTGTGAATTTTGGAAGGGGCGTGTGTGTGTGTGTGTGTGTGTGTGTGTGTGCATAGCTTCTGCAACCTACAGTTACCCATAACATCTCTCTCTCGCTGAATGGGTCCACAGAGATGTGAATCTTCCCTAAGCTGTAATTTCTGCCTTTCGTTGAAATGCTGTCATTGGGCGATTGTAGGGTTCACCCACTTCTATGAACATCATGAGCACAGAACCTTCAATTCGTCTGTCTGCTGATATGCACACGTCTGTTTCAGAGGCATAAAAAGGCAGTCATTCAGGACTAATGCACGTGTAAGACGTGCGGGATTAAAGGTCACGGAGACCAAATGACATGTCAGTTCAGGCAGGCCGACAACTTCTGAAACTCTGCAAACTTCATATCTGCTTCTATCGTCATTGCACGAAGTCATTTGCAACCCTTTAAATGGAACATGTTTCATGTCAGAAAACAATGTTGTATGTCTAATGATCTCCTTGGCATCTCCAGTTCAAAGAAAAGCTTTAGACACATGTATTCCCTCTTCAGGGTTGGTGCTTTTTTTTTTTTACAGGGTGAATGCAATTTGTCAGGTGAAGATGAGGAAAAAATGAGGCCAGCATATGGGCCCCCCAAGTGTGTGTGTGTGTGTGTGTGTGTGTGTGTGTGTGAGAGAGAGAGAGAGAGAGAGAGCGAAGGAAAGAGAATTTTTTCCCTCTTTATTTTGGGGAACTAGAGCGTCGTCTCAGCTCTTCGCTATTCCCCACTAATCAGGTGCTGCCAACCTGCCAGCCGAGGCGGGACGCGAGGCCTTTCAAAACACTCTGCTAATTAACAAGCCCCCAATGCATCCCTTCTGCTTTTACAGCGCTAGCACATCTGCCATAGAAACTCCAGAGAAGAAAAACTACATTATCGTCAGCGTGAGTGGATCCCTTCACTTTGCACACAACCTGAATAGATGTGTGTGTTGTTGTGTGTATGCATCTCAGTCGCAAAGGTGCGCACAGAGTTATTCATATGAGCTTCCAGGGTTTTTTTTTAATTTGTTTTTTTTTTCTTCCTTGAAAGTGTTGACGGCTTTACATTGGTGCGCCGCTTGTGTAGACATTGGCAAGGCGTCCCACATCTATCAAGCAGCTGAAAGGCATGAATAGGGTTCCCACCGTCTTAATGACTGTTTACATGTCCCCAGTGCAGATTAAAAGACGTTTCTGGTGTCGCCTGGGGTCTTGTGGCGACACATCTTTGACATCCCTCTTGCAAGATTATATTAAAAAAAATGTTTGTTTCCTTCACTTAGTCAGTGCCTGATTTCTTTATGTCCATTTAGTAAAGATTACACAGAAAAATGTGTTTAGCTAAATTAGATATTAGTTGTAGATGCGTTAAAAAGAGGAGGACTTGGTAACAAAATGGCATCGGTGCCATCTCGAGCCAGATAATTACTCATGCTGACACAAGTAGACGGTTCTCACGTTACCTGGGTATGTTGAAAGAAATAGGCCTTTAAAATGCAGTATAATTTATACAGGCCTTTGAAAACCTGCTCGGAAAACTGGACAAAGCAGCCACAGTGACCTTGTTTACTTTGGGAAAGTCTCTCAGAACTGTAAAGGATCCATACATTCGCAGGAAATGTGGAGGTATGACTTTTTTCCAGGACCCAGAATTCCATCATCTCTACGTTTGCCAACCAAAGGCCGGTCGCAGCCCAGGAGATCCTCTCAGCTCATTACGTCTGTCAGAAAGCCATACCACGCTCACTCTCTGACTCTGATGGAGCCTCATGCTAATTTACTGCTACTCAACAACTCCCTCTCCGACAGCACTTCATGAAATTGTCACTGAGCTGCTCTGGTCCTGGAGACGAGCGCGAGTCCTGGAAATTAGCAAAAAAAAACATACTTTTGAAGGTCAAATATCTCATGTTCCGAGTCAGTTGACTGAAGGCAAATTGTATCGTGACATAGAAATTGAGGTGCTTTTAAATTTTTTTTAGCTTTCTCTGGCATTGAAAATCTATCGCTGTGGCTTTGCTTTGTGTCATTCAGACATGGGTAACACATTAATTGCAACAGGTTAATGAACACTATCCCGTTATCAGGAGACGGACACCCTCTTTACTTTTAAGCTTAGGCTTACAACTTTCCTTTTTGATAAAGCTTGTAGTTACAGCTGGATCATGTGACCCCAAATCCTTCCTTAGTTATGCTAGTCATGTGTTTCTTTTTCATTCACCCCTTTTCCCTCTCTTTGTGTTTGTGCACCACTCTGCATTTAATCATTAGTTATTATTAATCTCTCGCTCTCCTCGACAGTGTATCTTTTGTCCTGTCTTCCTCCCCTTGCCGGCAGTCGGTTGCAGCAGATAACTGCACCTTCCTGAGCCTGGCTCTGCTGGAGGTTTCTTCCTGTTTAAAGGGAGTTTTTCCTTCCCACTGTTCCCAAGCGCTTGCTTAGGGGTCATGTGATTGTTGGGTTTTCTCTCTATATTTGTAGGGTCTTTACCTTACAATATAAAGGGATGACAGTTGTTGTGATTTAAGGATGTATAAATAAAACCAAATAAAACTGAATTAAATGAATTATCCTTAAGGCTTCATTTATTAGATGACTTTTCAGTGCTTGGACCATGGAAAGAGTTTCATGGTGCTATCTTGTTCTGGACAGTACAGTGTTATTTATAGGCTGTTTCATATCAAGTTCTTAAACTTGTCGCTCATTAAAACATCCTACATTAACATGTCACAATGTTGTGCTTATTTGTCACTGAATTCATTCATTTACGCTGATTCTATGTTAATAGCATTATTGAAATATAAGACATTTTGACATGGTAGCACATTAGAATGATGTGATATTGAATACATCTAGTGCTGTTGCACGATAACCTTTGCACTCTTGTGCAATGTACTTGTTTGAATAAATAAATGGCAATAATTATATCAATCTCATTTTATGGCAGCGTTGAAAATACTTTGATATATCAGTTAGAAACTCATGTAAAGAGAATATTAAAACAATTTTTTAAAAAAAAGCCAATTTGTGGTTTCAGTAGAGGAAAATTTGATGGATGACCAATGTTGCTATGACTTATGGGAAAAATTAAATGTCTGTAGTGGATTTTAAGCCAATCCATCCAATGTTTGGTGCAATGTTTTACTTCCCTAGAGTGAAGACAAAAGACTGGTGGTATCAGGTTCGTTGTCTCGAAGGAGGGAGCACAGAGCCTTTATATCACTGTTAGCTTAATCTTGGCTACCCTGCTGTTCATCTGTTAGCTATGCTAACCTAAGTTTTCATAGGTCCAGTTTACATGATACACACCATTTTCCTTTCTTCGGTACAGAAGTTTCCTAAAACTTTACCTGCTTTAGACACACCTGCCTTTCTTTTACGACATATAGTTAAACATGTTAGCATGCAAAGTCACTCTTACTTTGTCAGATCCAATAACATTATGTTTTAATTTACAGACCATAGTAGTTATCTGTCAAAATAAAGTTAATAAGAAAGTTCTACGATGACGCGTGATGTCACTTTATGTGAGGTCTCACGTAGTACCATTGCGTGACTACTGTCGCTTGTTCAGTGCTATGGGTGTGCCTCAGTGAAGCAGTGACATACTTTAATGTAGTTGTCACTTTAATAATGATAAAGCCAGCAATGTATGGCTTCTGTGCCTTCTATGTCTTAAAGAGGCATTTGATAACCAGTGAAATATTCCAAAGCACTGTTATAAAAAGCAGAAGCTGTGTGTAAATGTAGTTTAAAAAAAAATGTTACAACAATTGCAACCACGGTAGAAAGAGCAGAAGAGAACATGGCGAGTGTGTTTTAGTTGTATCCTGGGCCTAAACACTGTAGACAGACACATTTTTTTTGGCAGAGGGGTTGGTGGTGATGTGGGGTTCTTTTCCCTATTTACAGGAGGCCCTGGCAGAAAAATGCCAATCAGAAGGTATGTTGGAATCCTTGCCTAGAACACCTTCACTTTCCATTTGCTTCAATATGCAAACCAAGCTGTTTAGGGATGAGGAGAGCGGCAGCTAATGAGCTGCCTGAATCAAGCCTGCAGAAAAAAAGGACCCCTGTACATAGCTGCTCGAGAGAACAGCTCCTCTGGGCATGCTCAGAAACAGCAAAAACAACAACTACTACTCTACAGCCAAGGCAACACAAATTGATGTGATTAACCAGTGGGAATGACAGGTACTGTGTGAGAGGCTGGATGCAGAGCAAGCACATTTGGAGCGCTGGAGTTTGCAGAGCATGCAGCTGCAGACTTGGAGATAGATATGGTGAGATTTCAGCTGCTGATGAGCTGTGCTTGACCTCAGAATGAAAGTTTTCTCTCTTGACTTTTTTCCCCTCTTGCTGTCCTTGTTGTCTAATTTCTGCAGTGCAGTGTAACATAAAGCTGTCCATAAATGACATTGGAGCCAGTTGGTTCTTGTGCACAGGAGACTGGCTTGACATCCTCTACTGTAAATCAATCTCTATGAGAATAATGATCCATTACAGGGTCGAACAGTCTGATTGTTCATCTGCCAAAAAGTGCTATATGGATTATACCAAGTCCTAAGGATATTGTAAGATAGGATATGGATTCCTAGTGCTAACTCAAAGGACAAATGAGTACAGTCTTAAATTATAGATAGAGAGCTCTCTTTTAGTTTACTTATAAGATATCTCTGAGCTAAAAAAAAAAAAAACTTCTTGTGAATTCTTTAGTTGTGACTAATGGGAGGTCATGCCATTAAACGACTCTCTAAAAACACGTCATGTAAATATCAGTGCACTGAGGTCCAGTTCAGCCCGCTGAACTTTTGCACTTTCGTTGGCCCAGGCAGAGTTTTGCTCCGCCACAAACCATCACAAACAAAATCCGAGGGCATTCTCGTTTCACATAATTGCTCAGCCAGAAAATGTCCATTACGTTCTTGTTTTCCTTGGCGCATGGACTAGAACTTTAAACCATGAAAGAAAAGCAGTGTGGGAAGTTCAAATGGTATTGTCATTAACGCCTCAACACAGTGATCATTCACAAGGGGCTTGCACGTACAGACAATGCAGGCCTTTCTTGCTGTGGTGCAGATGGCATCGTAAAAAAAAAACAAAACAAAAAAACCCCACAAAAAAAGAGCCCTTCTCTGCAAACACCAAAAGCAAACACACAAACAGTGGTGACCCTCTGAGTCCCCAATCCATCTTTTCTCCTGTTGGGTGCTTGTTGTCTCAGGAAGATCAAGGCGTTTTCACTGATGTTTGGATGCTGTCGTACACGCTCATTTTGGTACCTCTTGAAATGCAAATGTACACTTTTCTAAATGTTATATTTCATCCAGCTTTTGTCTTGACTTCATACATGTGCATCAATGTCCCTCAAAGCTTTTAATGTACAGGGATTCATTGTTGCACATTGTCCTGTCACTGCTTGACAACTATATAATAATGTGGAATAATGTGATAATTCCTAAAAGGGTAAAAAAAAAAACCCAAAAAATATTTAATGGGATTCAAAATGCTGAAAACATTTGATACTGATTTTATGTGTGGAAGTGTAAACTCCACTTTATAATGCATTGTAAGCTCTACATTGGCAAAGCCGCACTGAACTAACTCAGTACATCACTCACTCTAATTCAATGGCAAATTAACATTCTCATACACGTATTAAATTGGTCCTGTGAGCAAAGTGATCAAATCATTCATTATATGTGTGTCTGATTTCTGCATTTGGGCTAATTTGTATTTTGGCCCAGAGAGGTCAAATGCACTGCATCTTCAGAAAACACCAGCATATAGAAAAACACTGCAAAAGCATTTAAAACATAATGAAAGTTAAATAAAACACAACATAAATAGGAAAACTCACAAAATGCAATGGAAATTTTTTGGGGGGAGACAATAATGTGGCAGACCAGCAGCAGAAGTGACAAGTTAATGGTAAATGGCTAATAGCAAACATGTATCTACAGTATTACATGAATCCTGCAGTTAAAACACACATTACCTGCATCTTTTTCTCCCTCACAACACTGATTCAATTCAATTCAATTCAATTTTATTTATATAGCGCCAAATCACAACAATAGTTGCCTCAAAGCACTTAATATTTGTACAGTAGATCGTACAATAATAGATACAGAGAAAACCCAACAATATTATGACCCCCTATGAGCAAGCACTTTGGCGACAGTGGGAAGGAAAAACTCCCTTTTAACAGGAAGAAACCTCCGGCAGAACCAGGCTCAGGGAGGGGCGGCCATCTGCTGCGACCGGTTGGGGTGAGAGAAGGAAACAGGATAAAGACATGCTGTGGAAGAGAGACAGAGATTAATAACAGATATGATTCAATGCAGAGAGGTCTATGAACACATAGTGAGTGAGAAAGGTG
>VVHJ01034146.1:0-10336 GCA_015107715.1 Tylochromis polylepis
TAAAATGAGCAGAATTGACTGAAGTTCACACCAGTCCGCCATCTTCCGTGACTTTTGACCTAGCACGTTTGTGCTAGCTGTGGCAGCTGTCCGCGGAGCAGGTATGGAGGAAAACTAGTCGATGGTAAACGATCAGCCAATAGGAGCAAAGGTCCAACCCACTCACACTGATTGACAGACAAAGTCATTCTGCTGAAAAGTCGCATTATGAAATAAATAGGCCATCGGGAAAAATGGGATTTTGAAATAAAGACTGACTTTGAAAAAAGGACATTTTGGATTAAAAACGGCTGGAAATAAATAAAATGCCTCAGGAATAATCTCTGTTATTGTGAAAAATAATGACCATGAAATAATATTTCACAATAATAAGTAAATTTATATAGCAGACTGCAATATATTTCACAATAACAAGCTTTTTTTCAAAATGTGTTCCATTATTTCACAATATCATTCTCGCATTACATATCTGTGTCTTATTTATTCACATAGTTATTTATTTCATCATGTCCTATTTATTTATTTAATTTTGAACACTTTGGAGTTCCATATGTGGGACGCCTGTAACTTTTGGGCCCTTAGACAGCACTGCAGGCATGATGGAAATCACTGCATGGGCTACAGAAACCATTTTCTGTAAACACAGTTCATAGATCAGCCATCCACAAATGCAAGTTAAAGCTCCATCATGGAAAGAAGAAGCCATTAATGAACATAATCCAAAACCGCTGCCAAGTTCTCCCGGCCAAAGTTTATTGAAAATGGCTTAAGGCAAAGTGGAAAACTGTTCTGTGGTCAGACGAATCAAAATTTGAAGTTCTTTTTGGAAAACATGAACACTGCATTGTCTGGACTAAAGAGGAGAGGGTTTGCTGTCAGTGCTCAATTCAAAAGCCTGCACATCAGTTTGCATATCTGGAAAGGCATCATCAATGCTGAAAGGTATTTACAGGTTTTGCATATTTCAGCAATGCTAAACTGCATCTATTATAAAACCTTGGCCTTAATAGTAGAAGAGTTAACTGGCCTTCCTGCAGTTCACACCTTTCATCAATTTAAAAACATTTGGTGAATAACAAAACCAAAATTTTAGAAACACCCAGGACTGTTGAGAAGGTCGAATCCTATATCAAAGCCCAGTTCCAACTTACTGGCAATGGCAGTTTTATTTGTATCAGATGCAAACTCAATGTTCTTAACACAGAAGATAAAAACACAAAAAACTGATATTGCAGCAACACATATTGATATGTTTTGCTGTTGCCATCAAACTCAAAATGAGCTTCATTTTCTTATGATTCTACATTTCTTCAGTTTAAACACTGATTATGTTTTTACATTACATTCTTCATAAAATATGGGTTTATCTGATTTGTAAGGCATTGCATTTTGTTTTTATTTACATTTTACATATAGCATTTTTTAAATTGGCACTGTACCTTTTTTGCCTTTACCAACTAGTTATGACCCCTCGATTGTATCTGCATTTTGAAATTGTCACCACCTTCATCACCGGAATGTAAGCAATCTGGTTTTTAAGAACTGCACATCAACATGAAGGCTCTGCAACTAAATCAGTGGTAAATCAGTATCTGAACTTTGAAAAAGTCTGTATACATTTTCTGGTCATGAGTGGTAGACTGGTATGTTCTGAAATGATGAAAGACTAGGCTATCACTTGAATCAGAAGCTAAGCTCCCCTCAGTCATTCTCCTGTCTTGTTCTCCAAGTCCATTTTGTTTCATCTTTGAACCACTGGAGTGTGCACAAAGGAAATGAACTGCAGCTTTCAGCATGTCATAAACCACATGATAACCTACTGACGTTTTCAAATTGCTGTGAAGCTCAAACATAATATATTGTACATGTATAAGTGTCGAGAATTGGGTTTTTTTTATAAGCCTTTTCCTACAATATTCAGTTCGATTCAGTTTTATTTATTTAGCACCAAATCACAACAACAGTCACCTCAAGGCACTTTATATTGTAAAGTGAAGACCCAGCAGTAATACAGAGAAAACCCCAACAATCAGACAACCCTCTATGAGCAAGCACTTTGGCGACAGTAGGAAGGAAAAACTTCCTTTTAACAGGAAGAAGCCTCTGGCAGAACCAGGCTCAGGGAGGGGCAGCCAACTGCTTGGGGGTGAGGGAAGGGAAACAGGACAAAAGGCAATCATGGCCAATTTATGACCACCCTAATGATGTAGCAAATTAAAAATACCTTAAATCAATGTAATAAATTGTACAAATCTAACGCACTGAACAGTCCTTTTTAACTGTTAGTAGTTCCAGCTTAAACTGAACAGTTTTTGCCATGATGATTATGCATTACTTTTTTATTGCATGTGTAACAAATAATAAACTTGAATTTAATGAAAATGAGCACAAATATCGTAACATTATATCCCTTCCCCTAAATAATAATAAGAACTAAACAGTAAAATTAAAGACTCTTGTTCAGACTCCTGTATGTGGATGGTTATGTGGTTGAGGAGCTTTTGAAATTATTCTTGCAGGTGTTGTTTTTGTTTTGTGTCTTTCGGCATGCATTTCCATTGTCTGTTCTACTTCCTGCCACTGGGGGTTATCAAAGTTGAAAATTGTATAGTATTAAAGTATAGGCTTTCCACTGCTGCATATCCCCCTTTTCCCTTATTTGTGAATTTAATTGGGATTGGCAAACTGCCCAAAATGAATTGCTGGTTCATTACCTTGCCTGTGATTGACAATTCGGGGTAATGCTTCTGGCTGAAATGTGACCTCAAAGCACGAGTGTGCCCTCTACAGCAGCAGCAGCCAATATAATGACTATAGCAGTGTGCACTATGATAGCCTGTGGGAAGACAGCTACAGCATTTGTCAATTCTCATAACACCGTGTTTTGTCACATTTAAAGGCACCACAACTTCACCTACCTCTATATAGAGAAGGCAAACAGCCATAGGGATGTTAGAAAATTATTTGATATACCTTATTTTCTCTCTGCTGCTGTTGAATGATGTGTCAGTATATAACCATAGACATTATAAAAGATGGGTCCAGCTTCTAGGTCTAAAGTGCCTTAGACCTGTGGTTACAAAAAGATTAGTTCAGTAGAAGTCCTCAGACCTTGAGCCCTGACTTTTTTAAACACTTCTCTGCCGAGTTTTTGGGCTCCATCATTCATTTTGGGTCATACTGAATAAAAACTTCCACTCCAAGTCCATTTTGGTCATTGTAATTGTCAGAAAGCAGGATTGTCCAGGTTATACTAACTGGGTTGAAACTTGTAACTGGTCGGTTGTTAACCAATGAGGCAGCAGTTTTACAGATGGGTGACATCACAGTAGCTGCGTCCATCTTTTACATTATGTATATAAATACTTGTCTTCCAATTTCAGCTAAAAGAAAAAAAACATAGTTTCATAGCTATATATGTATTTGCCACAGCTAGACTTGTATGGTTTTCACTGTGTGTGTGTGTGTGTGCCATCATTGCAAAAAGGTACCAGAGACACTTGTCATGTGCAATCAACACAAGTAAGCAATCATTACATTCTGACAAAGCCTCACCCTCTGTTTCCCAATAATTGTGTTACCACTGCTCTCTGCAAATTGTAGTGCGTTGGTGTCACAGGATGTGTTGATTTGATTTTTTTTTTTTTAGCTTTTCCACCATAGCACCTTGCTCTTATTTTAGCTTTTATTAACCTGCCTGGTAAAAGTATCCTATGGTTTGCGTGTTGTCCATACCCCTTCAATGTGTGTCTGGCAAGTCTCTGCAGCACATATTGCTGTGAACAAAGCCTTCCCTGCAACATAAAATGGTTTAAATCAAAGTGTTTGATCATTTGCTGCTCTGATTTGGTGTGATGTTCCTGATAAACCTATCCATTTTTCTCCAAAAGATTACTTGTTGTAATATTAAAAATATTCTGGCCTAAGTGGAGACTATTGACACAACAGTAAAAGAACATTTAGCATCAAAGTGAATACAGATCTCCTTTCATAACTGAAGTGTCCAACCTTTGATGATTGGTTATCGTGGAAAAACTCTTACTATAAAAGCAATATCATTAAAGGGTGATGGGAAGGCAGGAGTCACAGAAAGGACATTTCCAAGTTAGCAAACATCCAGCAGAGTTCTCTTAATAATGTGTGGAACATCTATGAATCATTCTGGAGTGAATTATTCCAAATAAAATCAGGCCAGTCGCTACACCAGTGGCAAAGTGTGGGGTGTGTCCTCAGTACCCAGAGTTAAGTAAAAGGAAAATCATGTCTGAGAATTTGGTAAAACTCCAAGTCCTCACCATCCCAAGAACAGCATCATCTCCACTAAACATCATGGCAGCATTATGCTGTATGTGCAGCTTCTGTGCACCTTATTATCACCTGATACGTTCTCCAAGAGACCTGTGACATGACAATCATCTGAGGCTTAGCGCTTACACAGGTTTTTCTTAAACAAACAATTCTGGGGCTGAACTTGGAAAAAAATCAAATTGAAAAACACAGCAGAGGTGAGTATTTAAAGTTAGTTGTTTTGTTGTCTTATTGATGAACATTGCATACATGTATCAAAATGAAATAGTACTATACTTGAAATCATAGCAGTCACACATGATATAATGTGAGTTACTGATGATGGGTATTGTCAGTGACAGTCTAGTCTTGCTCAGGTCACAAAATTACTTCCTTTGCTCTATAAATACTGATAATAGTGACCAGCCTTATCAGAATCAGAATCAGAAGACTTTATTTATCCCCGAGGGGCAATTGAGATACAACAGAGCAGCATAACATTAAAGATAAGAACAAAACATAAATAGGCAAGAAAATAAGATAAAAATACTTAAAATATACAATATATAAACAATTATAAATTAAATGACTGAATAAGTTAAAAAGATAAGTATAAGTAACTGAAAGTGGATAAAATATCTGCAGTATTAAAAAGAGAGTAGAATGGTTTATAGTTTATGTTTGGTTTTGCATTGGTCTCCAGTCTTGCTTGAGAAGGCAAACTATACCTGTCCTAAATGTCACTGCCATGACATTTCACTGAGATGTCAAAGCCATTAGAGTCAAAGCAAGGTGAGGAGAGACATTTCTCAAATGAAATGAAATCTGGTTTTGGAAGTGAAGCATGGGCTGTCACTGGAGTTATTAATGTTGACACACCTCCAGAAGGCTCTAGTGTGATTTGGGGCATCTAAAATCCCTCCTTGCACTATAAAAGTCACGATGCCTTTATATGAGCTCCAAACTTTTTACAACTGTTTCAGCTGGTTAAGGTCACTACACAAACTTTTAACATGCCTCGCTATTTACATTTGCTCGGTTGCTGGCCTTTAACTGTCAACTCTATCCCAGCCTTTCTGTGTTTTCAGCCTTGGCTTGACTGCACTGCCATTGAACATCTATGGCTGACTGTAATGTGTAGAGAATAGTGTATAATAGAAAATAATGAATGCAGTACTTTAAATGATAAAACCTCAATGATTATGCCAGGGCCATTTTATCTAAGCTTTTGTTCAGTTATAGAGCTGTTCAGATTCTTTTTGTAGTCCCAGAACACTTTCACTGTCAGAGTTCATTCCAATGTGCCAATTGACTGTCACTCTGTTAATCTGATGCTCCCCCTTGACCCTTCTGATTGATTTTTTTTTTGCCACATTTCTGCTGCCCGCTGAACAGAAGAATACTTTTTTAACTTGTTCAGTAAAACCAATGGTTTCTCTTACAATATGTGAATCAGGATGCTAAAATGGAAACTCTTTCAGCGCTTTGAGTATTAAAGCAAATTTGCAACAAACACATCTTGACATATTTTCAGCACTGATAGATTAGTTCATTTTTCATCATTGTTCTGCATATATGGTTTGCAAAAATCTAACTCAACTGTTAAGATAACAATCTCATCAGAGTTGCACAGCAGCTAGGTGACAGAGATTTAGTTGCTGTAGCTTTGGTGCAGTGGTGGTGCAAGCGCTGTTATATATTAGGGCCTTGAATTCTTGCGAGTTACTTCTCCCTCTGCCTTGCTGATAACAGAAAATGGATGCTATGCAATGCAAAATAAAGTAAAAAAGCATATATACTTTTTTATGTTACCCTTCTTAACTGTCAAATATGATACACAGTGAAGTAAAAACGCTTTTCTTCATATAAATTTAGGGTTTTCCTTATAAGAAATAGACCCTGATTAAAGGAACAGTGCTTTGTAGGTTCTTTTCTATTTTAGATTTAGATTTTATTTGAAATTTTGCAAATGCATATTAAAGGAGTGGTATAGCCATCCTGTGTGGAGCTGTGGAGTGTTTGAATTATTAACTACACTGATCCTTCACAGATTTGTAGAAGGGACATGTCTACAATTATTTCCCTTTTCTTCATCCTCTGTAATCTCCTTTATGGCTCCCTGACAAGCCTTCAGTGTATCCCGAAAGCTGTAGCATTGTTTTGGATAAGTAACTGTGTCACCAGCTTGTCATTTGAGTATTAAGATCTTATTGGCCTTCAAGCACTGCATTAGCGAGGCAGTCTCAAACTCCCCAAAATACATGGAATATATATATTATATATTATACATTTTTACTGCTCAGTGTTTGTATTCCCAATAGGCTAACTGGAAACACCAAATGTACCAGTTAGGGTGACCAGATCCCAACAGACTAAATGTGGGACAAATAATGTGTTTGTGTGGGGCAAAGTGGGACATGTTAACAATGTTGGGAAGTATCAAATGTATTATATTTGAATGCAACTTTTCCAAACCTGTTGCTATATAAATACATAAAGAATAAAAGGAAGCTGAAGTTTGTTTTCATGGTGTCATGTGATAGTCTATATATACTCTTGCATTCTGTTATTTCAGCTGCTGTTCAGCGTGAGATTTGGAATTCAATAGGGAGGCATCCATTGACTTGCAATTTTTAGACAATTATGACACAAACACACATACTGTTTCACTTCACACCAGATTTTTTTTTCCTGTGCGAAATTGAAAAAATGACACCAGCAAAAAAACACACAAAAAAAACTATTTCTCCATATGTACTGCCAATTCGTTTTATTTAATTTTATTTTGTGGCAATGCCCATCATATTCATCAACATCTGCAAGGCTTGTAACGTTTTGGTAACTTTCACTCTTTGGGAACAGCATTAGAGGGCTAAACCTCATTTGACTAAAATAAAAAATAGGGAAAAAAGTGCCAAAAAGCCAAACTTCAGAAAAGTTCATGTTCTGCAGAACCAGTCAACATATAGGACATTGTCTGAAGATGTAGGACAGGGGGATAAGGAATAAAATTAATTCAAATAAATAAAGTAGCAGTATGTACAGACAAATTGCTGTTGTTGTTTTTCTTTGCTAGCGTTATTTTTCAGTTTCGCACAGGAGAAAATATGGTGTGAAGTTAAATAGTATGTGTGTTTCATAATTGTCTAGAAATTGCCAGTCTTTCCCTAGTACGTGTCTAAGTACATTTAATACACAATTTTGGGGGAGAAGTAGCTAAAAACAATAAATAGTGTATGTCATGGCAGCTGTTACAATCAGTTACTCACCATTAATAGTTCCGTAATTAATCGAGGGGGCGGTGTCGAGCGTGATACAAACGTTTTATAAGCAAAACATGTAGTTAAAATTTAATTGACAAATGTTTTTAGAGAGACGATAAACAAATACTCTAAAAATATTCTCCCCTTATCAAATCCTTTCCAACTGTGTCATTTTTTTTTAGGGGGCAGGGTAAAACGTCGTGCTGCCACATTTATTTATAAACGCTTTGCTACTGTTGGTCACGTGATCACCCCCCTGGCTAATCACGTCGTAGAATTGATGTGACGCACGAGATTCAAAGTTGGCAACAACGTTTCTGCGCAGACTCATCTTCTACTTAAGTTTTTGACAAGCTTAAAAGGAAAAAGAAAGAAAAGTGTCGATGTCGGTGTCCAAGGGAAGCGCTTTTTGAATGTTACAATGGAAAACAAAGTTATTGGACCGGGTCCATACAGGGCGACGAAACTGGTGAGTGACGTGAACTAAAGCCGCGTTACGTTGAAATGCTTTAACTTAATGTAAATGGGAGAGACTGGGTAGTTTTTTGTGTGTGGCTTAGCTATTTTCTGTCAACTTAAAGTAAACTTATGTTAAAAGAATTGCGTTCTTACAAACGTAGCTTAGTCGAAGTTGAAGTTGAACTAATGACCAACACTTGGGTTATCGGTTGACTTTTGTAAGCGTTTACAAGCCTGTTTGGAGTAAGGCTACATTAAGTACACATGTATCTTGTGTATTTGCATATAATATGTAGTTACTAGTCACAAACACACTCGGCACTCTTTATTTCGTATAAGAGCTTGATACACAACACAGTCGGCTGTTAATATCAGCTTTTTTTACGTCCAAAGTCCAAAACAAGTATTTTAAAATATACACTGTTTGGAGCCCATACGCAGCACAGTTTGACTCCTCTGTTCCTGCTTCTCTTCAAGCGCCCACCTCAGTGTGCCTCCCCATTAAAAGCAGGGCACTGAAACAGAAGTAGATAAATGAAGTTGAGCTGGGTTTAATTTCATGTACACCTGTTATTTTCTGTGACATATCTGAGTCAGAAAAGGCCACTAAAGTGTGATACAAATCAAAGTTTGCCAGCGTTGCAGAGAAACAGCTTTTTTTAGTTTGAACACAATGGAAGGCTTTTACTAGCCTTGGCCTGTTTACTCAATAACATCCAAAGTCTTTTCAAGCTTCTGGCTCTTTGGTTTAACTCTTGTAAATCAGATTTCTGCCATGTGGTATTTGCATCAGTTTTTAATTGAAATTCATTCTCATTTATCGAAGGCCACAAGTACACAATGGAATCGCATAGTTTTTGTTTTTTTGTTTGTTTTAATTCCTCGAGCTATTGTCTTCTTCTTCAAAAAGAAGCTCTAGAAACTGTCAGCTAGCTTTCCACCTGCTGCCACAGCATTCTTCCTTCACCATGTCTCTCTTTCAATCAGTCTGCAGACGAGCTTCTTGGGTTTTGTTTATCTGAAGATTTTCAGTCTTTCCCTTTACTTTTAACCTTTTTCATGATTGAAACCAGCCAGGGCAAAAGTTTCTATTTGCATGGATTCTTCCAGGTATTAAAGACCCTGTGTCGCCTAATTCTCTCTCCCTCCCTCTTTCTTGTTCTCTCTCTGCTTTTATCTAAGTTCGAAGCCTTTTATTTTTCTCCCACACATCTACACAGTGTAACACAATGATGGTAATGCATTCCAAAACACGATGATGAGATAGTGTTTTATTTATTTTTGATACCTAAACCTTGTTTTTCCCCAAACAGGAGAGTAATGGAATTGTTAGAGTAGTTTCAGAGCAGACCTTACATGTTTTAAACCATTCAGATAACCATATTGGTGTCTGTTCTTTATTTGCTATTTAAATAAATGCCTGTATATGGCTGATACTGCCATCTTAAAGTAACTAATGGGCATTATGCATGCAGATTTGATGCTGTGACATTATCGTATGAAAGCATAACTAAAAACAGTATTGAAATGTCCATGAGCACTTGAACTTGGTGAATGCATAAAATGCTGTTATCAAATTAGTATATTCCATAAATGACGTCAGCCTGTGTTAGACTAAACTTATTTCAGTTTGTCACCAAAAAGTCTTGCTGTGACATTTTTGTTGTCAAATATCACATAATATCACTCTGCAGCATTTCTCACCACATTCTGTGTTTTGCTGTTATCCAGTGGAATGAAACTATCAAACTTTTTCATGGTGGGATGCCACTTAGAAGGCATTGGGCACACTTTCGCTGCTATGACTGCAGCTTCACGGGAACTGAGGCTGTGGATTATCTGCATGACCTGCTGAGGCACAATCACAACTTTGGTCCTGAGGTAACCCGCTACCAGACCCTGCAGCTGCTCAGAAAGTTCCTCAAGGCCCACGTGGTTGAAGATATCAAAGGCCGCCATGGGACAGAGGACTTTGAGGACAATGGCCATTTATACAGGTGCTCCTCTGTCATCCTGCATAGCTCCTTATGTTTTTTTGTTTGTTTGTTTATTTTAATAGTAGAAGACATCACTTATGCATTTCCACATTACAGTTCATCTCTATTCAGCAAGTGCATCTCTTTACCTCTATAGCTAAGCCCAGTACTATTGACTGTCTCTTCAGGTTCCCAACATTGTCTCCCCTCAAGTCTTTTCCAGCAAGGCCTGTAATAAAAGACTGCAGCGACTTGCCTAGACTCATCCGCTGGGATGACTATGAGGAGCTGCCTCAGCAGGAGAACATTGCACCCGTGAAGTCTGCTGTCCTGGTGAGAAAGAAATGTTGT
>VVHJ01034148.1:0-14159 GCA_015107715.1 Tylochromis polylepis
CCAACAACTTCGCACAGCCATTGAAGAGGAGTGGACCAACATTCCACAGGCCACAATTGACAATCTGATAAACTCTATGCGAAGAAGATGTGTTACACTGCATGAGGCAAATGGTGGTCACACCAGATACTGACCGGTTCTGAGTCCCCAGACCCCCAATAAAGCAAAAAACTGCACATTCCAGGGTGGCCTTTTATTGTGGGCAGTATAAGGTACACCGGTGCACTACTCATGATGTCAGATCAGCATCTTGATGTGGCACACCTGTGAGGTGGGATGGATTATCTTAGCAAAGCAGAAGGTCTCACTATCACACATTTAGACTGATTTGTGAACAATGTTTGAGAGAAATGGTAATATTGTGTATCTGGAATGAATTTCAGATCTTTAAGTCCATCTCATGGAAAATGGGAGCAGAAACAAATATGTTGCGTTTATATTTTTGTTGAGTATAATTGCTACCTAATTTATAAACAGACAGATTGCCAACATACCGCAATCAACCAGTCTGAGTCAGTCTGCACTGATGAATAGTGGACTCAACTCACTTGGTTGCCGATTCGTTGTATTTTGGTTATATTACTTTATAAAAGCAAGGATACCATGAGACTAGCAGTTCAGTCATCTTCTTGCAGCTTTAATTTCTCAATCTCACTCTCAAACTCTGACAGTAAGTAGTTCAAGTGAATTTAGAATTATAATGCTTTTATTGGCGCTGAAGCAGAGCTTACATTGAAATGAGGAATTTCATTGTGAGCTCTTTGTTTTTTTTTCTGTTTAATGTGAATTTCGGTGTATGTAGGAGGAGGCAGCAGATTTGCGATTTTCACTGACTCGTCACATTAATTACCATATTATCACAAACTAATTGTTAATTTGACTCCATTAATCACAAACTCCATCTTGTTACTTTATGGCCATCTTGATGTACCAAAATCACTTTGAAGACACCAACTGACCGTGAGTGGCTGCAGACCCAGTCCTGTCTTTCAAAGGCAATGAGATTACAAGTTCATTGCAAATAATTGGAATAATTTTGGTCATGCTGTGGTCTCCAGCTACTGTTTTCCCCAGTGTGACTGGAAGTAATCTAAATTACTTCGATTTGTGCAGCATTGTAAAATCACTAAAGATCCATTTTGACAAAAGACCTTGTAGACCTCAGGATAGTCAAAATAAAACTTGTGAAACTTGTCGTTTTAAACAAACTGTTTTATTGTAATACAGTTTACAGAGAAACACCTGCTGTTCACTCAGTTTTAAACAAACAAAACAATCAAAACAACCTTAATTTACACAGGCATTCTTTAGAAGGTCAGTGGTTTAGTATCCTGCTTCAGCAGGAAAGGGTAGGGGGCAGGGTTTGGGGGAGGTGAAAGGGGTAAAAACAGTAACTAGTTCTCTAGTTTTGGCCTGTCCAAACACTATTTTCAATAACACAAGCATAGAGACCTTACTATGACAACTGGAATTCAATTGAAAATTGGCCTTTTTTTTTTTAAAGTTTCGAGCATCACATAACATTCCCATGTTCCACATATATGTACCATATTCACATTTTTCAAAAACAAAGAACAAACAAAATGTTATCACCGAAAGTCATTTTATACTGAATAACAGGTCCCGCCTCAGATTTATCAGAGAAACAAAACACATGTTCTTTTCTTCTCAGTTTTTTCCTAACACAATACTGTGGCCACAGCATGATGCCTTCAAGGACTCAACGGAAACACCGCCATCCACAACAGCATGGGATGTAGAGAGTAAAATGTGTTTCCGTAATTTTTTCTTTTCTTTTTTTTTTCTTTTTTTTATTGGGGGGTGGGAGTGAAGGGAGGCTGGGGATTATAAAGTGACACTGAGATGTGTTTAGTTGCACATGGACAAACAAATGGCAAGTTAGACTGAGATATGTGACATCTGAGCAATCTGTTTTCAGACATTCATATCAGATGGATACATGTACAGAGCTGTACAAGGAGTAGAGTTTCTCTGATAATCCTGCTGCATTAACACTTTTTGCAAAGAGGCCCTGATCCTAAACAAGAGTGCATCGTACTAAACAGTCAGAATTTTCTGTCAAATGCCAGACATGGCATGGATGTGAAATAGGAAACTGTATTAATGACTATTCACAACATAATGTCCAAGCTGCACTCACGCTTTCCCACAAATGCTGCAACAAAAGAGATCAGGGTCAGAACTGAGTGAGAGGGAGAGACTCTCTTTGGTGAACCTCATGGGGTTTGATGCAAGTCCAGTTTGTAACGTCAGTTTCCGCACTGGCAGCATTTTTGTGCAGTCGTATCAGAGGGGGAAGTGGACTGAGCTGGGATGGGTCATATGGCAGATTTAGGCAGATTTGTGAGGGAACAGAAAACATGGAGGAGCATTTGTTTCATGTGAGAACAGCAGGGCTCTTGGCAGTGGCTTTGGTTACTGCAGGGTGGGAGGATTTGGGAGTCCAGGTGGTTCAAGGGGAGTCCAGAGTAGTAGTTGTTGTTTTTGTTGGTGGTGGTGAAGGTGGTAGTGGTGGTGGCAGAGCTTTTCATATCATTTATGATCGTTTCCTCCTTCCCTCCAGGTTTCTGAAGTTGGATGGCCGGATCTTCATCTCGGCAAACTCAATCGAGTGCTCATGGCCTTTCCAGTGGAACCAGTTCACGCCCTGGAGAGGTGGGAGGCAAGATGTGCAAGTCAAAAACAGAGTGAAGCAGAAGTGAACTGGAAGTCCATGCCTAAGTTTCTACCAGATTCATATTATATACACTACCACTGGAAAGTTAGTCATTTACAACTGTCCCTTCTAAATGTAGATTTAGAAGTACATTTATCTTTATTAAAATAACATAAAAATGATCAAGATAATGAAAAATGATTAGTGGAATCATTATTCATAAATCACATTTATGATTTCTAATGTAAATCTCTAAGTACATGTACATTTTGAGCAGCTATGTACACTTACACTATGTATGCTATCATATCTGTGTGCCAGTGGTACATTATGTCAAAAGGTTAACTGATCAGCAGTTACCGTAAAATGCCTGTGAGCACATATTCAGGCAGTTATTTTGACCCATTCACGACTTTCACCCATTAAACGTGCAATAACTGTACTGTAGGTTGTGCTGCAATGAACCATTCATTACCTTGCTGTGACTGTTGTCTCCATATCGTCCCATCAGGTTAACCCGGTGGCAGTTTTTATACCAGAAGGCTCCCTTGTAGGACAGAGCGCAGTTGGTAACGGCAATGTCGTTGTCATGGTCGTAGGTGGAGAACGGACGGCCGTGGTGGTAGGTCATGGAGTCGCCTACATAGGCCAAACAAGAGGGTCATTACATTTTTGCTGCGATTAAGTTTCCTGTTCTGGTGTTTTTCTTTTTGTTCTGATTCAGCCTGTACTCTAATGTCCTGATAGTAATCGGGTCTTTTCTCTCCTGTGTCTCTCTGTGTCGTCCCCACAGAGAGACACAGAAGTACATGTTCTTTACCACATGCACTACATGCAATTTCAGCTTGCTTCGTACTGACTGTCTTCCCTTTCCCAACATACAGGAATAAATGCTTTTATCCTCTGCTGATGATGCATCTTACAGTTTAAGCCAGCTCACTCAGGTGTAATATGAGCAGTGATGACAACTTTGTGGCTCACAGTAACCCATAATGTGCAAACTGTATCCCCACTATGCTGCTCTATAATAAATGCTTCAAATACCTGCCATTCCACTGATCATCATGCAGTGCTTTTAACTGTGAGGTCCTTTGTAAGTAGTTTATTGCTAGTATTATGATTATGTATTTCCACCTAATGTGGCTTTATTCACCTGAAAATTGGGAACTGGGTGCAATAATTACAAATCCTTGTAGTGGCTGTACAAGAGTCTTTGTGTGGTACACAGGCTGCATTCTCTTATGCTGCCTTTTTGAGCTGCCCCAGATGAAAGATTATCAGTGTGAAAAAATCGTGGCGATATCTTCGGTCATGAGTCTGAAACATTGCTCCTATTTTGCAGAACAAAAGATGTTCAAAGAAAGGTGCTGTGAGAAAAAATCTGGCTGTCATGAAATTTGAATGCCCTGCTGCTACAACCCACCTGTTAATCAATCAACAGGAATACAGTATGAAAGGAGCTGCTGATCAATATAACACCGGTGGAACTGTGAATGAAGCGAAAAAAACTGAAGTGCAAACCAAAATGGTTGGGACTGCAGCAAAGAAAGCTGTGTCATGGGCTACATTTCATACTATATAAATCAAAATATCTGAGAAGATACCTGCTTTCATGTCTGCTTATTATTTTGGTCTTTTTCCACCACATTTATTTGTATTTTTTGTTATAAATTGAATGTATTTTTGTAAATTCTGATGCTTGGCTTAATTTTATGTTGCATATGTTGTGGGTGACATACATTTCTTCAGTGATGTCCCTGTTTAAAGGTACAGTGAAGAATTTTATGAGGTTATTTAATAACCAAAACATTTTGTAGTCATAAAAATACATTGCTTACTATGTAATTATATCCATCTTGCCCCACCATCTTGTACCTCAAGTACTTTTTTATGCTCCTTATAAGTTTACTTTTAATTTAAATATCACAAATAGTTTCAGACTTTCGCACTATTTATTTGTACGTGTATATTTTCACCATCTCTTTTGCATAATGTCTTTCTCTTCCTCCTCTTCATTTGCCTCTTCCACAACTCCTCTCTGACATCCCTCATTTCCACCTCATCATCTCTCTCCTCACCTCAAGTCGCAGCTCCTGAGTTGCAATCAGGGCTCTAGCACATAGAAATGTGCATAAACATTCTTGATATTGTTGTAATTACATATTGTGAGGAGTTTAACCATGAGCCTCTCCAAGCGCCAGGCAGATGGCAACAACAGCAGAAGCTGTTGTTATAAGCTAGCATTATTACAGCTAATGTTAGGTTTGAGTGTCCTAAAAATCACACTTTCCCTCTGTTTGATTGCATCCTCACATCTTATAAGAATTTATTCGCTAAGTGTTCAAGTCCAACCATGTTAGAGCCACTTCAAAGAAAGTTTCACAAACGCTGGCTAAGAATAGCTAACAGCAGGAAAACCAGCAGTGCTTACTGACAGAAAAGTTTAGGATATCCTTAACAACTTACCTCAGTATCACTGTCATTACATTGTCTACACTCACTACAGATGAACACAGCCAGAGTTGTTTCTCCTACAGTGGCCACCATAACTAGGATTATACATTTGAATTAAGAGGGGTAAGAAACTGCAATCTGCAATCTACTGACATCTAGTGGTGAGATTTTACACATTGTACCTTTAAGTCCCGACCTGGCTCGTGCGTCACAAAACGGAGTGACACAAAAGCACAAGCAAGGCACCATATAAAGGTAAATGAAGCCCATCTACCACACGCAGACTCTTCCATCACCACTGAAAGGCCAGTACTGGTGTCAAAGAGAAAGTATCAAGAGAGAGATTAAATCACTGCACACACTGTAGAGCAGTGTTTCCCAACCACTGTGCTGCAGCACACAGGTGTGCCGTGAGAAATGATCAGGTGTGCCATGGAAGATTATCTGGTTCCACCTGATTAGTACTCTAAGCGACCGAGCCAATTCCACTAATTATCAATATGCTTTTTGTGACATTTTTATTTGGTGGTGTGCCGTGTAATTTTTCTAATGTGAATTATGTGCCGTGGCTCCAAAAGGTTGGGAAACACTACTGTAGAGCACAGATACTAGCTTTACCTGCTGTACCGCTGTATCCTCCTACGTGGACTTTGTACCGGGTCCGAGGTTCACCGACTGAGAACTTGTCATACTGAGCATAGGCTGTCTCTCCCTTATCTCTCAGGTCTACTCGCAGCTCGTACTGACCGCTGGCTGTGATCTTATGCAGGTTGGACAGACCTGAGTGAAAGAGGAGACATCTTAGCTGAACAACGGCTTTCAAAAGATCCTATAATCAAACTAAAAGTATCATTCTACACTTGCATATTACGAATGTTTAGCATTTAAATGACAACTATCTATGGAGCTCTTAGATGAGATTTATGCCTATTTACATGCTGTAGGTATGTTGTACCCTTATGCAGTAACCTACTCTGTAATCTAAGCTCATTTTACATTGTGGGCTGGACAAGTGAAACTCTCCTTTCTGTCACTGTAAAGATGTTTAACTACATTTAGCCCCTCTGATATCTTAATATAAGAAAAAAAGCTTTTCTACACAATAAATGTGTACAACTGGTAGGTCATTGTGCCGACGGTAAAATATATATTATAAAACAGAATTTTTTTGTTAATTCACAGAATTACAAATTAATAATTTTTTTTTTAACCGTGGACCCATTGTAAAAAAAAAAAAACCCAAAAGTTTATTAGAAAGTGAAAAAACAGCAAATTTTTCTGTCATGTAACTGTTCATTTATTGCTTAATTACTCTGGTTTAGTATGAATGAGGTGGCGGAGGTCTTTATCAGAAGAAAAAAAAGCTGTAGAACCTATGAACATACAATCAAAAATTACAAAATTTATGCCAGACCCATCCAGTGGGCCAGATTGGAGTCTTTGCCAGGTCAGTTCTGACCATTGGGCCTAATGTTTGACAACTAACTAACCAAGTAGCGTTTTGGCCCAGCACATACAAGTATGTCAGCAACAAGGTTGGCCACATCCATAAACTACATTGTAGGTTCTACATGGTTTTAACACTCAAGTAGAAATTAGTTTTAAAACTACATAGTTAAAACTATAACTTGTTAATTAACGTTTGCTCATTTCAGATTTTACTTTGAATGCTAGTTTTCTGTGGTGTTTCATTCCCTTTTTACTTTCTGCCTTTTCCAGCCTTTGCGATTGCCTTCTCGTCCCTGATTATTTTTACTTTCCTTTAATTGGTTCCTCATGTGTTCTACCCTCACCTGTATCCTGTTTGCCAGTTTTCCTTCTGTGTACTTAGAACAGTTTCTCTGCCTTTGTCAGATCTTGCTGTTGGGTACTTTCTTAGTGTCGTCCCATTACTCTGTGTTGTGGAAATTTCTATATTTTAGATTTCTGTATGGACTTTCTGGAAGTTTAACTTTTTGGATTTTTGTATGTTTGAACCGCGTTTTCGTGAATTGTGTTTAACTTATGTGTGTAGCTATTTTGGACCCTGATATATGACCACTTCCTGAGTATTGTGGAAAACTCTGCGGTTCTTTGTTTAAAAATTACCCAGCCAGAATTCATCATTCATGTCTCCAAAGCCACCCGTGTAATTCTTCCAGTTGCGGAAGAACTCTAGTTTGCCACTTTGACGTCGGAGGAAAACCTGCAAAGAGAGAGAGAGAGAGAAACAAACAACAGATGAATAATTTTATATCCCTTAACTTTAATATTGACATTTTTTAAAAATCTTGTTACAGCAAGTAATGGACAGTATAAAACATGAAACTAGTTTCTGGGTTGGGAAAAAAGAGTGGAGTGTTGAACCTGCTTTCTATTTGAAGGCAAACCAGATGACCACAGCTGTGGTTGCAAAAAGACGTCTTGTCCTATGCAAGTCTAGGGGTAAACAGTTTTCTCTCATGACTGCTATAACACGTCACATTGAACAAAAAAAAAGGCTATTTTGTAAGTCTTGCTCTTTCTACATATCAAAATGAAGGACTATCTGTGGTATGGAACTGCAGACTCATTGGCTTGCCATGTTTTTAGCCAATAAGTATGCAATTTCACAGTCAGACCTATCCCTCACATCCATCTTTGTGTTCTGTGTTCTAGAAGGAACAAAAGAGTAGGTAGAGGTGAGCTGCCATTTGTTTTTGTACCCATTTTCTTCTGGTTTTATTAGTCCATGGAGGTAAGCACTTGTATTTTGGTGTGTTTCTCTTGGGCGGGTCATCTGAGCTTGTTTTGATGGATAGTTCTGTTTGTTTATGTGCTTGGTCTTAGCTCACCTTCATGATATTTTTATACTCAGACATAACAGTTTTTTATCAGCCAAAGAAAGAAGTCTGCACTTAGTTGTTTTCTGTGGTCTTTCTGGTCTTTTAGTGCTGCTGAGCTGGCCAGTGCAGTACTTCTTTTTAAAATGCAACACAATTTTGATTTGGCCATTCCTACATATTCTGCTGTCTCTCAGATAGGTCTATTTTGTTTTTTCAGCACAGTGTTGGCCTCCTTCACTTTGCATTAACACTTATCGGTCCTTAAGTGTTCCAGTGAACAGCTACCAAATGCAAGTTCAGCACTTGGAATCAACTTAAGGTCTATTATCTGCCTAATCTGTCATAGAATATTGAGGGAGCAGGTCTCAGTTGGCCATGAAACTGTTTTTTCCATCAACTGTCCAATTACTTTGAAAACGCAGAACCCTAAGCCTGGTTCTGCCAGAGGTTTCTTCCTGTTAAAACTGAGTTTTTCCTTCCCACTGTTGCCAAATGCTTGCTCACAGGGGGTCATCTGTTTGTTGGAATTTTCTTTTTAATATTGTAGGGACTTTACCTTATAATATAAAGCACCTCAAGATGACTGTTGTTGTGATTTGGCACTATCTCAATAAAACGGAATTGAATTGAACTGAAAATTTCTGTAATTTTTGAATACAATGACAAAGTAATGAATGTATGGACGGATGATTAATGATGATCAAATATGTGCCAGATCTTGAAAACCAAAGAGTGGTTTCTAAGATTTTCTCTTTTACTAGGTTTCACATTATCAACAAGTATGTCAGCCAGTGACGTACGATCCATCCGCCTCCATCAGTGCTCATGTCACAGTAGACTTGCAGGGGCTGGTTCTCATCTCCACCCAAGTAGATGGTGTGCACAGCTGATGAGGTGTCTCCATTCAGAAGGGCCTGGGAGCAATCCCTGGGGTGTCGGTACAACACGCCAGCTACACAAACACACACACAAAGTAATGATTAAGTGGAAAAGATGCTATATAAATAAATATGATTTTTCCATTCCAGAATTTCCTGTTTACAAAGCCAGTATGCTGCAAAGAGGTTCTTTATACTCTTGTTTCAGCTGGAATTTAAGATTTCAGCCAGCAACCACAGTTTAACACAGTCTTGCTTCCCAGTTCATCTAGTGCAGGGGTTTCAACCTCATTTAAAAACCCTAAATACTACCCAATTTGATCTCACATGAGCTGGACTGTAAAGATGCATAATTAGTGTCTTAAAAAATGCTTATCCAAATTCTTCCCCTTCTTCTAAAGAAGAATACATTTTGTCAAGCAGAACAGGATCCCACTATAAACCACTTTCAATGGTGTCAGGCTTGTTAAATATAACACTAACTAACTAACTAATCTTATTTTATTATTTCCTGTATAATGAATGGAAATCATACAAATTGTGAAACATTCACATTTAATCAATCATCAGGTTACAGAACAGAAAAACTGTGTCTGGGTTTTCACACTGAGCCAATCCCTGTCATTACAAACACTGCTGCTGTAACTTCAGACAGGTTAGCATGGCTCAGTGGCTTATCTTACTCCAGTGTGTCACAGCAGACCGTGGGCTCTGTCTGTCAGTAGGAAATCTGTAAAACTGATGAAGATGCTGACTTCTGGCTTGTGTGAAACGAGCAGTTCAGAAACACTTTGTAATTCCTTAAAGTCATCCTTTGGACCACGTTTGACCCTTTGCTGGGAAGATTTTTTTTTTTAACACAGGCCACATAAATGACACCCCGGATTTAGCAGCTTAATTCAGTACTCTAGAACTGAATGAAAAAAGGCTATATATATTCTATTTGTCCTTGGACTGCATTACTGATAACATTATAAATAGGCATCACAGTGAGCTGAAACCTGTCTAGTGTGTGCAGGAATCTACTCACTGGTGGTGAAGACAGTAGTGATCACTCTGCTTCTCTTTGGTCCAGCGAGGGCCTGCAGGCTGACCGTATATTCGGTGGATGCTTTAAGCTGAGCCATGTTGTATGACATGGCAGTTGGACTCAGCACCACCTCCTGAAGGATGAAACACTCATTCACACATTGTATTCCTGAACAAATTCCACATACTCAACATACAGCTGGATTAGCATTGACCTTCAGAGAGCAGTATAAGTGGAATCCTGTTGTTTACTGACCCGGATGGTGCGGTCTGCAGATTCAAAGCTGAGCATGTAGCCGGTGATGTCAGCACGAGGAGGCTTCCACGTCAGCATGGCGTTCTCTGTCTGGATGTTGCTGGCTGTCAAGTCCTGGGGGGCATCCACATCTGAAGGAATCCAAACTTTGTTTACATTTGTTTACAGATTTCTACATAACAACACAACAGTCATGAAGTCTTCTATGTAGTGCCTGCTGGTTTGAGAATACTGGCATTATGTATAGTTTGTTTACCTGTCACACAAGGATACATGAACCAAAACTAAAAATCCTTTGGCTCATTTCGGAGTCTTATGAGCTACACAAAATGAAATCGGATCTTTAGAGATGCTGCTGTTTGTTATGAATAAAAACATCTTCTAACCCACACATTATTCAGTAAAATCAATGTCAACAATGGGAGTAGGAAACACAAAATGCAAAAGGTGAAGGATTAAAATTTGATTGTCTTCTACAACAGATTTGAATGTTAAATGAGAATTTACTGAGGATTTAACAAAAGTTGCTGTATTTAAAAGGAACGTGGTCAAAAGAGCAAACTGAAACAAGCTAAAGCACAGCGGCACTGATGGGTTCTTATGACGTTGTTATCTCAGATTTTGACACTCAACGGTTTTAGTTATAATGAAGAAATCTGACTGCTTGATTTCTGCTAGCTTTTCCCATTTGTACTTTTGCTATAGTTTAACGAATCATTTAAAACATCAGGGAAACAAGACCTGTGGTAAACTCTGTTGTAGTGGCTGCACTCTTGGCCAAGTCCCGCACAGCATAGACCTTCACAGTGTAGTGTGTGGCTGGCGCCAGAGAGCTCATCTCAAACTCCACCACATTTCCTGATACCCGTTCCATGACTGGAGCCACTGAGAAACACAAAGAAAAGAGACCAAATCAAAGCTGAAGGACAAACACCAGCAGAGGAAGTATTCAGCCTTTATCAGTCAATTTGAACATTAACATCATAATGAGTAAATACTCCATTAAATGCGCTTTAGTTCACTTAAAGGTGTTATGTATACTCTTTGAATGTACTTTAATGACATCTGTCTGTTCTTCCAAAGAACCAAGACGAGAACAAAACCTTCACAGTAAACCTCAAAACATTCATGTTTAGGAAAGAAGAGATTGCAGCATGATTATGAGAGTTACAGAAGCGCTCTCTGAGCCCTGGTGTGTGAAAGGTCCTATACTTTTGCTGGTAACCCCCCCCAAAAGAAAAAAAACTTTTATTTCACATACCCATATTTAAGGATCATTATAAGAGAATACTTGCATACAACATCTTTAAACTGGTTTATTTTTATAAAGTCATCACAAGTGTTTTCATGAAAAACATTCAATTTAAAAGCCGCTAAAGCTGCTGGGAAAATATAGCAGAGGAAAAATACTTCCTCCTGAAAGATGATCAACTGGAAGTATGGTCAACAGAAATTAGAAATACTCTAGTAAAGTACCTCAGAATGATAAGCTCGCTACTTGAGAAAGTATACTCCATTAAATTACACCTTTGAAGATAAAAGAGCGCTTAAATAAAAGGCAGCAATGATGTTTATGACTTACGTGTCACATGTTACTTTTTTTTAAAACTCAATATTTGTTGTTTTAGTAAGAAAATTTAAACTGTCTTTTGTTTGAACATTTCCTTTGTTCTTGTCTGTGCTAAGTTGTGTACACATGAGTACTTACCTGAATCTGCACTATAGGTGATGACATAACCGTCCACAGTAGCAATGGCGGGCTGCCAGAGCAGCAAAGCCTCACTATCCGTGATGTTGACTGCGTTCAAACCACGTGGTTTATCTAGAGCTGTAACACACAGGCACATACATACCATCTAAATTAAGAGTGTGAGCTGACCAAACTGGCAAACAAAACCAGATAGAGATAACTACACTAACATATATATCTACAATCTCAGTATTTTTAACCATAAAACACCATACAGATAATGCAAATACTGTGTATTGTTAATATACAGAAAGTATTTGTTTTAAAGGTGTTGAACCACAACAACACATGAATTCTACTAGAGGCAGAAGCTACTAATTTGTTAGCTAAGGTTGTTAGTATTCTAGTTCACTCTAGTTAGGACTTTGTTAGTTACATTTTCTCTCCATTACATTTCAAGTGTTTTATGAAGTAGAAAAAATATATATATATTGGATGAGTCTGACCAACTGAACGGATTAATTATAGGAAACTTTTGTACTTGCTCTTAGCAAAATGAGAGTAAAACTCCAGGAGACAGCTTTTGTCAGTGGGTGTGTTGAGATGTTTCTGGATGTGTGCTGCTATTTTAATAGCACTGTAGTTAATGACATAGATGTATCTGTTCACATAATGTGCTCTTAATAACTTACCCAGTTAAATGAAGATCACATGGATTCATTCCACCATGTTGTGGTATTATACTAGTATTAGTGGTATTACACAAAGGTACAGCTACACCCAAGTTCATGTTTACTTGCTTTTGCTTCAAAACAATACATGGTTTAGACATAGGATCATCTCAATTGTTTCTTCACATTACATTTAAAGCATTTGATAATTTCAGAAGGCTTGAAACTTTTATACACAAGAATCTACAGTAAGTTCCTTTAAAGCAAACAGTGGCTTAATTAGCCTAGTTTTGACTTAGGATAAAATTAACGTTAACTAGCCAGAGTTTTTAACTGTCTCTCTTTGTCTTAACAATGCACATTTGTAAGGTACAAGACCAAATTACAGCATATTTATAATATTAAAACTTGGTTATAATATAGTCTCTAATATTGTTGTGGCCAGCATAATCAGATCTTCTGACCTGTTCTGTCTTTGTAATATATATGCTATCTGCGTGGTTGCTAATAGTTCTTAGTAGACTTTTGGGATTGTAAACAGCAACTACACAAACTAAATTTTCACAGATTAAAAAAGAAACAACAATCTATTCTTTGCATTATGAATGTGCATTATAACATATTTTACCTGTGGTGACGCTGTCAGATCCAGGTTCACTCTCCCTCTGACCCTTGATAGCAATGACGGTGACCTTGTAAGTGACCCCGGGTATCAGATTGGGCAGCACAATCTGAGATGCAGAACCATCGACTGACAGTGTCTTGGCGTTACCTGGGAATTTTAATAACTTACATCATTTCAATGAATGAACAAAAACTTAGCTGAAGTAGTGAAGTACTTGTTTTTCTTCCAAGAAAAATCTTCATTCATGTAGAATCTCAATTATTGTATTCCTTCGTGTTCTTAGTCATGCAGATTTCCCCACTGATGAATGATTTAATCACTTCTGGCATACCCATAAACAATACACATGCAGTGTGCCATCAGTTAGTAACACATGAACGTGTTACTTTTCCAAGTCATTTTGCAGCTCTGTCTCTATATTCCATTTCACCATCACTTCAAGTCTAACAAGTAAACATTTGTCAGATAACACTCTTATTAGTTTATAGATAATTTTCTTTCTTTTCATTGCTGGACTTGCCACCTGTCTGGGCTGTACACTTTATTGACACTAAGTTAAGCAGATAAAATACTAGTAGGTGTCATGGTCCTGGGTCTGCGACCCAGTGTTTTGTGTTTTTGGTTAGTTTATTTTGTGACTCGGGGTTTGCTGTTCTGTCTTTCTATTCCTAGGTTTTGATCCCCGAGTCTGTGTTTGTATATTCAGTCTGTGTGTTTCCTGTTTTACTTTGAAGGTCTGTCTTTGGTTAGTGTGTTCAGTTTTGCCTTCCTGTGTTGTCTTGTTTATTAGGTTCAGCTGTTTCCTCACGTGTTGCCATTTTCCCTGATTACCTCTTGTGTATTTAGTCTCTGTGTTCTCAGTCGTTTGTCAGGTCGTCTGTTTACCTACCCCATCTTGTTATGCCTGGATTCTCAACTCTACGCAGGTTATGTTTATGTATTTGTTTCTGGTCCATGTGACCACTCAGTTTCCTTCATGTACCTTTGTGGAATCGTGTTCATAATTTTTTTTTTTTTTTTTGTTCCTTCACGGTCCCGCTCAGGTCATGTTCATAGTTGTTTCATATCCCCGCGC
>VVHJ01034149.1:0-16001 GCA_015107715.1 Tylochromis polylepis
CAGATCTAAATCCAATCGAGAATCTGTGGCAAGATCTGAAAACTGCTGTTCACAAACGCTGTCCATCTAATCTGACTGAGCTGGAGCTGTTTTGCAAAGAAGAATGGGCAAGAATTTCAGTCTCTAGATGGGCAAAGCTGGTAGAGACATACCCTAAAAGACTGGCAGCTGTAACTGCAGCAAAAGGTGGTTCTACAAAGTATTGACTCATGGGGCTCAATAATTATGCACACCCCACTTGGTAGTTATTTATTTGTAAAAAATGTTTGGAATCATGTATGATTTTCGTTCCACTTCTCACGTGTACACCACTTTGTATTGGTCTTTCACGTGGAATTCCAATAAAATTGATTCATGTTTGTGGCTGTAATGTGACAAAATGTGGAAAAGTTCAATACTTTTGCAAGCCACTGTAATAATGGAAGTGGTAAAATGGTCTGTTTTGGACCCTTTTGCTGTCACAGCTGCTTTAATTCTTCTACAGGTTGCTGGAAACATCCCTTTCTCTCACATCAGAAAGGTCAGAGATCACACATTGTCCTTTTCTGCTCCCCCACTTCCATTTTCTCTGATCTGCTGGGCAGTTTGTCCACCTGTGTCAAAATGTTGGTGTGATATTTGACTCTTGCTTTAAGTTTGACAAGCAAATGAACTCAGTGCTTCTTCCATTTGCGCTCCGCATTCAAAATGAAGCTTTTTTTCTTTCTGTGACTGATCACAAGACTCTCGTTCATGCCCTCATTTCCTCATGTTTGGACTACTGCGCTTCCCTTTACGCTGGCCCAGTCTGTCCGCTCTGTCCTGTCTTTAGCTTGTCCTCAATGCTGCTGCTGTTGCTGCTGGGCTCCTCACAGAGATCATAAAAGAAATCATGTCACAGAACCAGAATCAGCTTTAGTATCCTCCTGTTTATCTACAAACAACTTCATGGTCTGGCTCTTTCCTACTTCCACTTGGAGAGGCATTTTCACCCCCAAACTGTGGAACAGGATTCCCCTCACAGCCAGATCTGCTCCCTCACTGAATCTTTTAAAAGTCCTTGTATGTAAAAGCTGCCAATTACGACCGGGCATATTCCATTTTTACCTTATGAAAGGTTATGACAGTAAAATGCATCAAAAACAGTCAAATCTGTGGTAATAATAATAATGATAAGAAGAAGAATATGTGACAGGTGATGGGACACTATTTCTGGGTCATATCTGCTCATTCGAGTGATTTAGATGACCAGTTTAGTTAGGATGTTTGGGTTTCACTGTCAAACACAGCAGGTATTGATCTTACTTTGCAAAGCTTGGTGCTATATAAATATTCAAAAACTCGTGTACTGAACTGCAGCTGTCCTGTCTAGATGTATAGATGTATAGAGAGGTCTATAAACACACAGTGAGTGAGGAAGATGCACCCAGTGCATCACGGGAAACCCTTTGCAGCCTAATCCTACTGCAGCCATGCCCGTAACATCTGCACTATGAGGTCCGTAGCTTCACAATTTCTTCTTGATGTTGGACTCTTGTGCGAAGGAAGAACCTGCAGGTGATGATGACCATCATTCCTCCCAACTTATTCACCACTGCGGAATATTGACCTCCAGGGGGCGCTGTGGGCTTGAAAGTTTGTGCAGGCTGGGAGGGTTGAGCTCTGTGAAGACCTGCTAATGTTTTTATGCAAGAACAAAAAAGCGAATAACATTTAAAAAACAGGCGTTATGAATAGAATATTAATGAATGAGTCACAAAACAGGACAAAACTTTAAGTATCACCATAACTCACAGCCTACAAATGAAACTTTCTGTCAATAAAAATAATAAAAGTTATAAATGTGGAAGTTTATCTTGGTATTTTTGTTTTGTTTCTTTGTTTGATTTAATTTTTTAGACCAAACAATAAGATAAAAAAGTAAAACATTTGCCAAAATCTAAGGGGAAAAATTAACCAATAATAATAATAATAATAACAAAAACAACAACAATAATAATCAATAATAATTATCCACATAATAAAAATATAAAATTAAATAGGATAAGCTAAGGACAATTTTTTTTTAAAAAATTGGAATTAATTTCTACTGTTGTACTAGAAAATAAATAAATAAAAGTATAAATAATAAATACAATTATACCACCAACTATGCATATATGCATAATTTCCTATTTTTAAAGGTTAAACCAACAAAGAACACCACTAATTCAATAAAAATAAAATAATTTAAAGAAAATAGAAAACAGAGTTACAGAGATTTTAAATTTTTGTTTTTGAAGTTTTTGTTTTCAAAACAATTTAGTTTGATGTACTTTACAAAGTAGATATCCTAGTCACAGTCAGGCAGATGTGAAATTTCATTAAACATCTGGACTAAAGCTTCACCAAGCAGCTTCTGCTGCTATATCTCACCAAACTGACTAAAAATAAAAAGACGTTTACTGTGTATTTCTATTTTACTGTGGGTTTTATTGTACGTTCTTTCCACACTAAAGTCAAGTGTTTATTCTTATTGAATTTTATTCTTATTTGTTACTAACTAAACTCACACTTAGTTTTAGCTTTTAGTTTAGCTATAGTTCACTACAACATTCTATTTTTAACATAGATTTTGTTAATATCAGTGATATTTAAATACATTATCCAAAAGTATTTACATGTAATTTTTACACTCACTATAGGCCTTTTACTATGTTGTGTTATTTATAGAACCCTGTATATTTTATTCTTCGTCCTGCTGCTGTAAAAAATCATTTCCCTCATGGGATCAAAAAATTGTTTTGACCGGAAGTCTTATTTTGTTGCCTGGAGTTTGTCAACAAATGTTTTATTTTGAAACCGGAAGTCGAGGTGAATGGCTGCCGTTAGCTTGATCGGTTCGATCGAAGTCATCGGGACCGAAGAAGACTTTACCGCCACCGCTGCTGCTGCAGCCTCCCTCTGCCCGGCTTTCACTGAAGGATTTTTACGGGATAACAGAGAAGTTCTTCGGCTGTCTAGCGGATTTTAACGGCCGTGGATTCTCCCGGTACTTTTCTCCGAGCGGCGGGCGGACTGTTCGCTGCCCCGCAGGCTGGAGGCTAGCGTCGGTTACTGCGGCTAAACATGGTGGCCTGTAGGCACGGAGAGGAGCCGAGCCCCAGCTCTGCGGGTTTGGGGGTGTTTTAAGGCACCGCGGGGACGTTTTGACTGCTGCTCCACCCTTTTCTAAATCTGCGCGTTGTTAATCTGGAGGTTTCTGCGGGGCTGTCCGTGTGTTTCCGTTAAACCCGAGCAGCGGGACCACCGGCAGCAGCAGGACCCCGTCCGTGTTCGGCGGAGCGTAGATAATCATCCAGAAAAAGTTCCTCCAGGCCGCCTCAAAGTTTCCTGGCGATCTGGGAAACTCCAGACCGTCCTGGACACTCCTCCAGCTTTTGCGTTTACGTTACGGATGCTTTGAGGCTCTCACACCGGGATGAATTGTTGCACAAGTGCAGCCTGATGAAACAGTTTGTTTTACCCCCTTCCTCCTCCTCCTCCTCCGCCTCCTGTTCAGGGTCTGATTGTTAATCTGAGGATTATTATGGATTGTTACCATGGCCTAATCCAACCAGACTCTGAATTTGGGGACTAACTGCAGATGTAGAGGCTGACTGTGATGGTGATGATGGTCTCCCTTCGCGATGATTCTGAGTAGAGAGGAGTTCATTACATGGAGACTCGCCTGACATGCCGAGGAAGGAGTTGCCACTACCTGACGGCTGGGAGGAAGCCAGAGACTTTGATGGCAAAGTTTACTACATTGACCACATTAACCAGTGCACGAGCTGGATCGACCCCAGAGACAGGTAGGACTGCGTGAGGACAGGTGCCGTAGACCTTTGACCTCTGGCAGATAGTCAAAGCACATACATGCGACAAATACACGACATGTTAAAGGCTGCATTCATGCGGTAAACGAGGAGATGTGAGCTTTTTAGGCCAAACGCCGTCGTTGTCTGTTCGGGAAGTCAACACAGAGTTCCACACCATGTTATCTTTGTGTGGATTTAATGTGCAGTATTTAAACCGGCTGAAGAGGCGTTTCTGTTTAGGGAACTGTGGCAGGTAAAAGCCAATCACACTGATCCCAGTGATGCCTGACTTTAGGGACCTATTCCCAGTTTTCTGGCAGGTTGTTACTTGATAAGACATCATAGTAAAATCAGCGGTAGCAAGTGATAGAGGAGAGGTGGTATGAACCTTAGTGAAATGAATTAAAGGTAATGTTGCCTGGATAGTCGAACCTGACATTAAAAGAGATGTTACCACGGGGATAGAGAGCGTCATCGGCAAACCTCCGATAGCTAGTGGATCCCCCGACCTGTTGGGAGTGGCTGCTGGCTGTTACTGGGTTTTAAATTGGTCGCAAAGAGGGCGCTGCACCAAAATCCTCCTTGGGATTGCTTTGGTTGCTCACAGGTTGCTTCGATCACCCGTAGTTTGCTTGGAGGGCGCCCACTCATTTGCAAACACTCACCAACTAATCACCGAGCTTTTACTTTGAAGGTCTCCTTATGGCTCAGCAAGTGTAACTGCATAGAACCTCCCAAAACTACTCGCCAACCGGTCGGGAATACGCTATTTTTCCCTAGGGACCGCTGGTTACCAGGGAAACACTGACCAGTCGATTTCACAGGAACAACTCACAGCTGGATGAGGAATACTTGTCATTCCCTAGCAACCGGTGGTTGCTGGGTGGTCTCCAGCCAGTGTGAATGAGGCGTGAATGAAATGGGCTGCTGGAGTCATGGTGGGTGAAACAGAAGGTAATGGCTGCCTGATGAGTCAGCCTCACAGGTGTGCACAGTATTTAATTGCAGTGAAAGCCAATCACCTGTATGAATTATTATCTGTAAATTAAAGTGAATCCTTCTCGTTATATATATATATATTAATATTTTGATAAGTATGGGAAAAACTCATTTTTACGCTGTAATGGTGTTTTTAGTGGTACAGTGAGGCAGCTGGAAGCTGGTAAAGTATTTTTGAGCCGTTGGCAGCCTGAACACGTTCATTAATGTTTAATCAGACCACCTAGACTGCTCTTAAATAATTTTTTAGCAACGTTATTATTTTTGGCATCTGGATGGTTTGTCATTTTGTGTTTGTAGTAGATGATTTTTGATATCTCGCTAATGATTAAACGGGTCAGTAATGAACAGCCGGTCCAGTGAGGTTTGTTCCTGCAAATAACTCGCTCCAAATACCAGTTTACTGCTGCGTGAGGAATCATTCCTTCTGTTGGGAATAATCTGAGGATGGGAACCTCGAGCCGAGTGCGGAGAGAGCAGAAAGCCTCGTTCAGTTTGTTAACCTGCCATAAAACCTCGGTTATCTCACAGCTCGGGATGCCAGAGGTGCTTTCTTGTTTGCTCGTTTACATTCCTGCTGTCAGGCGTGGAGGTGTGTTACCTGTTCTTTTCTCCTCTCTCATAGAAACCATCAGTGTAATAGGCTTAAAGAGGCGAGCGTGACACGGCCTCGCATGTTCAGATCGCCACAGCGCAGACGGGAGGGCGGGTTTTCACAGGGTTTTTCATTCTTACCAGTCATTTAAGACCCCTCAGACTTTGACACCAAATCCCTTTAATGCCTTCTGTCAGGAAATCTCAAGGGTTGTTTTTTCTTTTCCGGGTGACAGAACCCGGATTCTTTTCCCCGGTGTGTTTGGTTTACTTTGGTCGCTGTGTTTGACTCCCGATTTCTACATTTTCCAGCTAAAACTACAAGAAAGCAGAAGATGAAGGAGCCAGCGGCCGTCATCAGCATCAGTAAGAGTATTCCTCTGACTGCTGCTGAGCTCCGGTTTGAGTTTATTTGACCACGTTGTGTCCAAGAAGCGTTCACGCTTCCAGCTGTCAGATTAAAATGAGGATGATTCCATCCTTGAACTGAATCCAGAACAATCTGGATCCAGATTAGTTTGTGATATTTTCTTTAGAACATCTTTAGAACGTCTGCCTGTTTTTCTTAACCGAGAACATTTGACTCCCAGAATCATTCCAAACCTCTGATAAAATTTCCAGTTTCCTGTAAGTGAACGGACTCAGAAAATGCCCCTGGGGGGAGGGGGGTGACTCTGCATGGAGGCGTGATTCGTCAGAAGTCTGTTTTACCACATTTAACAGAAATCTCCACATTTTTCCCACGATATCTGAGCATGTGATATTCCAGGAATGTCTGCTATGTTTCAGTGAAAACCCCTGGTGAATGAAACTGGTCGAAAACATTTTCTGGCAATCTTTAGATGTCCTGCACGTAAATAGCCAGGCGAACAAGTCAAACCAATCGCATACCAGCCTAATAAATAACAGCTAATAAACAAGAAGCCCTCCGAGAGCGCCAACCGCCGCCAGCCCTCTCGCTCTGTGGGCGGCGTTTGCTTTGAAGGGAACAGTGCTGTATTTTTTTTACACATTCACTTTATTTTCTTTGTTATTTTTAAATGAACTTTCAGAAGTTTGTAGTGCAGTAAAAATCAGAGAAGGGCAGCATGACAGATGTTTACTTTGAGTACACTGACATGGAGTTTTAAATAAGTGGACATGAATAACCTGAGTTTGTTATATATTATTATACTACGGTTTATTTCACACTAACTAAGCAGCTCTAAAACATGATGAGGTCAGCTTGAAGGAAAGACAGATGGGAAATATAAAAGTGAGGTCGGAGGTCAAATGTGACATGGTGTTTTATGGAGGTTTGACCTTATTTGAGCTCGAAGAAGAGGGTCAGAGGTCCAACGTAAGGTGATAATTCAGAATCCACATCAGTCATTCCCTGTAAATCTTTATGTTATCAGTACAAGCAATGGCAGTATAAAAACATAGCTTTAAATAGCTCTATGTAGCATTATTATCACTTTGACTCTCAGATCAGTCTAATGACCTTGAAGGCGAGGTCGGAAGTCAAATGTGACACCACACAGCACACTTGGAAGAATCATAGTTTCTATGTTATCAGGCTTTTTGTCAATTTTTCCACCAAGAAATGCTGAAGTTGACCATGAAGGCATGTTAATGTTAATGGACTGTTAACACGACCCCGCTCGACACCCCTACAGTCTCATCAGAGTTCATTCAAAACTTTTCCAGCTACCAAAACCATAACCTCCTTGGTGGAGGTAACCACAGTTAGCTGCCTGTCCTGTAGATGGACCTCTGCAGACATGAAGCTTCCCATCCAGGTCTTTATTCACAGGAGGTGTAGCTGCTCGACGGCTTGTAGACGATTCCTAGAGAGATCCGAGTGTGAGAAACACTGATCTGGTGACACTGCCATGCCTTTTTGAGCAGTCATGCTAAAAAAAAAATGACAACAAGCAACTAACTGAACAAAACCAGACCGATCACATGGGGCAGAGTCGGCTCATGGTCTTTAAAATAACTGCCGGGAGGCGGTCGAAGTTACCAGCTGGGAATTAGTTTTTTAATTCTTCAGGTTTTTGTGTCTTTATTAAAACAAGGTGAGCTGTAATCAGCAGAGGAAGTGAGGTTTTGTTGGAGGTGTCAGCGTGCCGTCGGTTGTCGGCCTCCGCTTATTTGGTCTGCTGGTGAGATAACAAACACACAGTCGCTGGGGTTTTAAGGTGAAATGGAGAATTTCTCCTCCGGTTGTTTTACACTCGAGAGTCTTAAAAGTGCAGAAAGAAGAAAACGAAAGTCCTGAATTAAAAAAAAATAACAACACAAAAAAACAACACAGGCGCATTCCTGAAACACACAACATGAGGGGCCGAGCGCTTGCAGACCCGCCAACCAAAGGCCCGATTCATCTGAAATCCCTTTCACTGCCTGCCAAGGTGCATGGGGTCAAAGTGCAGTGTGAGGCCCTGCAAACTGTAAACCGGGATCTAACCGCCACTCCGTGCTGGTTTTAATGTGTAACCAGCGACTCTCATGACTTATTATTCAGAAAAGCACGAGAGGGTTTTAGTTTGGTGCAGAAAGAAGAGCTTCCCTGTGCAGAGCCTTTTCTCCTCCTCCTTTGTCTAAAGAGTTGATTTTATTCATGTTGTAAAATAACAGCAGTTATGAAATAATGAGAAACCCCTGCTTCCCACTCTTTCTTCTTTAGATGGAGGTCACCTGATTTCTCCTTCACCTGCCTCCGTCATGTTCATGATTAACTTTGGGTGACTTCAGTTAAAGAAAGAAGCTTGAAAACTGGAAGATTTAGACAACACAGAGAAGCAGTTTGGGGGGAAAAGTAAATAAATGTATGCAAACCCTCTGAATGAGTACAGAGTGTACATGTGTAGGTAACAGTGGCACTGAGGGCTCAGGGAGTTTCAGCTTGGCGGCGGCTGTAAAGGCTTTATTTTGGTTAACGTGTCTGATTGATGCTCCTGGGAAAGACCAATGTGAGCCCGCTCGTGCGTGGCCCGGCTTCATGGTGTGAAACTTTGGAACAGGATGTGTTTGCGTGCTGGGTGTAGCTTGTTGAGATGAGTTCAAACACCTGGAAGATGACGTGTGTTGACTTCTTCACACGGAGAGGAAACGAAGGTGGAATGTTTCCCGCTGTCAGACGTACGTTTGCCTGACAGCAGAAATGTGCGCTTTGTGGACTTAAAGGCTGACCCACAAATAGAAGGACGACCTCTCCGCTGTTTGTTTTTGCTCCTGCAGTGTCGGACAGGTTTCCCCCTCCTTCCCGTATCACTTCACGCGATCATCGATGTTTGCTCTGGATCACAGCATCGTTTCTCGTAAGGAAACTCAGGGAATTGACGGCTGCAGTCATGTGAAAATCCTCCCATTGTAGTCAGGAATGAAGACGGACAGCGAGTCTGATTTCCACACTCGGAGCGTCTCTGACACTCGTCCTGTATTTAAAGCGAGAGCAGCAGCTTATCTGATACTCTTTATTTGAATGTGGGGTCCACCTGCAGCTGTGCAGGAATATTTGTTATTTTCTGTCACCATGCTTTCCTCCTGCTCTGTTTTGGCCTGATTTTGAAGCTATAAAAATGGCTCTTTGTTTATTAACAAGGCTATCTATTCGTGAGTTGTGCAGTCCCATTTTAATGGTGGCCTTGGGCTCTAAAGCTCACTCAGCATGCAGCAGTTTGTGCAGAACTTCATCCCGAATGAACGGAAGAAAACAAGTAAAAAAACAGAGTACCAGGATTTCTGTTTTAGATTTTTAATTTTAACATAAACAAACACATCCCAGCACACTAAACACACAAATTCACACAAGAAAAAATAATAAAAACTATCTGTTTGGTTTTCATTGGACACTCATCCTGGTTCTGATTCTGATCTCACTTTTCAACATTTAACCCTGCGATGTCTTTAGTCATCATTAAAGCTGAAAATTTAGCCCTAACCCTGATTCTTTTTCCTCTTTTTTTTTAAAAGATAATTTTATTTAAGTCAAAATTCACATGTTCTGATGGCCACATGTTCAAGATACACTTATATATGCAATATATATCCAGCTAACTAGAAAACAATGGCTTGAGAAGAATGAATTAAGTTGAAATAATTAAAAGGGGAATAACTGAGAAGAGAAAATGGCTCAATTAGATAAAAAATACAAAGATAATAATTTGTGAGTGATTAAATGGAGTAAAACTACATAAGTGGAAAAAAAAGTAAAACACTAAAAATACAGTAAAATGTTGACTTAAAAATGTGGCTGTAATACAATAAATGACTTTCTAAAGGGAAATATTAAGAAAAATGGCTGATTTACTGTATAACAAACATCTGCAGCTGATGTTGGATGACGTTAAAGCGGCTCAGTGAACCCGGGATGTTGAGTGCCTGATGGGGTTAAAAACACAGAGGGCGTTTCACATTTGTCGTTTTATCCTCGTGGATTCAAACCACGTTGAAATATGTTTGGACGTCGTCTGATTCGTTTTGAATTATGTTGCTTTCCTTTATAACGAAATGTTTTTTTAACCAGGTTGAGTTCCTCGAAGGACACGGTGAGATCAGAGTTTGGAACGACACAGATTTCGTCTCTTTAAAGTTCTGCAGACGCCCAAAGTTTGAACGCAGCACCTGCTTTTCTGGGGCGGTAAACTGGGCTACGTCGACACAGAGATTCGGTTTAAATCAGAGGCTTAAAACGAGAAAAAAGCAAAAATGCATTTTTCAGAAAGCTGGGGCATCTGTTGGGAAGTGAAACCCATTTATCGAGGGCAGCCTCCTCCACAGCCGGAGGTCTGCAGCTTTAGACGGAGTACAGGTTTTGATGATGGAGGTGTTGAGTCCAAATTCAAATGTATCATCCGCTCTTCTTCTTGTATGGTCAAAGGTTTTCTCGTTCTCAGCAGGAGGTTTCAGACCGCGAGTCTCAAAGGATGAGAAAATGAAGTGCTTATAAACTGTCCAGACTGCCGTGTCAGGTCTCTGCTGCCGGCCCTGAATGCGTGTCGTCAGAACAAAGGAATGTTATTGGTCAGACAACGCAGTGGCGCAGGTATGAGGTGGGTGACACGGGGCAGGCTGTGTCGGTGATGAATCCACCGGTTATCTGTCGGTGGAGCTTTATGGCTGTGATGTGGTGAGGGTGTTTTACGGTTGGACCTTGAGCAGCTATGAACTGGTTTGAAGCCTCATAACTCAACCTGAGGAATTTGCATGCCACCTGACTCACCGCTCAGCTATGTGGCTCGCCGCCCTGTGTGTTTGCACTCTGCCACTTGATTTGTCAGTTTGCATCAGAACGCAGAGGCTCGGCTCAGTGTTTACCTTGGTATGTGAAACCTGAGCCTGGGGGGCGGGTGTACGTATTCGTATCAGGTTTTAAACCACTTTTGTTAGACTGCAAATTCATTTTTGACCAGAACGTCACCAGAATGACTTTTTTTTCTCTTTGGTTTCTCCTTTGAGTCTCATATAAGCTGAAAAATGTGCAGCATTTCATGTGACGCTAAAAATCCTGTTAAGTGGTACGTTTAACCTCTGAAACCTGCCGCCTACGCCCGAACTCACAGGATGTAGTTTTAAAATCTGAAAGTGCAAAGAAAATAACAGTTTACTGCGCGTCTAATGGCAGCAGTGCATTACATGTGTAATCTTGCGTGATTTGCATGCTCAGAAGCGCCCTGTAAATGGATATTTAGCTCAGTAATGCTCGACCGGCCTGAAGTAGAAACCAGCATGCAGACTGGTCAACAGGCAGCGTGCTGTCAATCCACATGGATGACTGGCAGCTCTGCAGGTGAGCTGTGTGACAACAGGTTTCCTCTTGCAGGTCCAGGCCCCTGCAAGCCTGATTGAAACAAGTTTGTTTTTTTTTCTACTCTTGGATCTGTATGATGTCATAGAGAGAGGATATCCCTAATGTGGTCATCTTGGGGATCCCTCAGTCAGGAGAAAGTTGCCTTTCTTAAAAAAATCTTCCTGTCATCTAAAGTAAAAACACGTACCCGTGTGTGCTCAGAGGTGTTCACCTTCACGCTGGAGTGTGAGGACTTCTTACTGTGTGCTGGAATTAGATTTTTGTTGATTTTGGACACTAACGGTCCAAACAGCACGTGACTGAACACGTCTCATTGTTGAGGTATGATCGGCACGCTTGTTTACACTCACCGTGGCGTGTTTTTGATCTGCTCCCTTGGACGTTGCTGGCGTTTTGAGCGCTGATGCAATGAAGCATGCGAGAGGCACTACAAGCACCTTTTGAATGACTTACAGCGAAACGGAGGCCGGCACCGCCGCTGCTGCCAGCTGGTCCACCGCTGTGAGGGGAAACTGTGACGGAGAGCGACGGGTTTATGTCAGCGACTCCCCTTGGCTCGATGATCAGAGGATAGGATTTAGCCGGTGGGAGGAAACGGAGAGAGAGAGAGGAATCAAATAATGGGATACCCGACCTACCCACTGGCTGGACAGCCGGCTCTCTCTGGGATCGGCAGCCTCTCCGTCTTCCCCGGCTAAATTTAGAGCTGAGCGGAGGGGGTCTTCTCCGGGCCCCTTTCATTATTCATCAGCTGAAAAAGGACCCAGTTCAGTTTCTGCCGTCAGCAGTGAGCCGAGTTTATCTGCAGTCACGACATAACGAGAGAACGCCGAGAAGAAACGCCAGAGACGAGCCTCGGAATCAGCGAGGGTGGATTTCATACATCTGTGTGTTTGTCTGGACAAAGCTTAGCACACTGACACATCCAAATGCTTTTATCACACACACATGCAGACACACACACAGGCTTTTTGTCGACTGGTAACTGGCAGACTGCGATGTGTTTGAGTTTCTGTATCTAAACAAAACAAAGCCTTTGTAGTTTCCCCGGTAAAGCGAGGAAAATGAGGGGCCAGATCATTTATGGATGTGGATCTTCAGCTTCTCATGTTTGGACAATGTGAGCCAGGAGGGTCAAACTCACTTTAGGTTGTGGCCAACATGTCAACATCTGTGAAACAATAAACCATAAAAAAAAACCTGATTAATGTTCAATTTACTCTGTTTTTAAAATATTCACGTTTAATTAATTATCCATTTACCAAACACTTGATAAACATCTTGAATTATGTATAAAAAGATCAGCACTGTTAGTACAAAGAAACGGAAGCTATGGACACGGATCCAGTGTTTGGATCCTGACTCCAGCTGGATCGGGTGTGGATCTGTGGTCCGATCTGTTCAGCTTACGTCAGCAGCAGGAGATCTGAAACAGGATGGAGGAAGCTGGCATGAAAGGTGTGGAGTTATTTCACTCTGGGTACACCAACAGCTTGTATTTGTTGAGCGAGTAGACGTGACTGAAAATGACAGGTGACTCTTGACTTCTGTCCCGCTCACTCGAACTGTTATGTGCGGTGTAACACTTAAGCACGTAAGGTAACAGAAGTTGTTGCTGCAGCCTTGATTATACTCGGTCATTCTGGTTGTACTCCTGTGAGCTCCGCCCGTGGACCACCAAAACCAGGCACGTGGCATCCGTATAAACCCCTGTGCCCACCGTCTGATGGTCAAATTTACATCACTCAGGCCCTCGCAGACTCACGGACATGGGAAGTAGCCACACAGAGAGCGCTTAGCAACCATTTGGTGAGGCAAAAATGATCAAAAATGGTTGACGAGCGGTTTCTGGAGGAAACGTGGTCACATAGAGGTACACGTACTAAGACCTCTGTGCTTTGCTCACTAGCAGGTTGCTATGGTTACAGCTGGCGAAGCAGTTGTGAAACTGTAAACGGAGACCTTCAAAGTAAAAAAGTTGGCGGCTTTTTGAAATGTGTCAGTTTCAGCAGTAAAGCACGCCTTTTACTTTGAAGACTAGTCTGCTCCACTCTGTGTGTGAGGAGGTGCACACACAGTGAGGCCGAGAGCAGGGGACAAACTGACAAAGCTATAAATACAAATACAGACCAAACGGAGGCGTATGCTTCATTTCCATCTAGATTTAATATAATTTCAAAATTAAATTATAAATAAATATTTAAAAAAATAATAAAAATATATGAAAAATAAAACGAGTCTTCGGTGGACATTTAATAAAAATGTCCCAGCTTTCCTCTGGTTGATGTCCTGAGATCAGTTCATGCACAGCAGGTTGTTATGAGTCCACGTGGGATTTTTAATATTTAATGTCAGCGAAGGCGCTTTAAGGTCGAGAGGTTGCCCCAGAAACCTCCAGGCGATACGTCACCACCGCCTGTGGAATGTGGCGGGTCGGTTTCCTCCTATTGTGATGAGCGACAGGGACAACCCCCCCACACACACACCCGGCCTTTCTCCTATCGCTCTCCTCCTCCTGCTGCTGCTGCTGAAGAAGCTTTCACACAGAGAGCGAGTGGGGATAAAAACAGTGTTTGAGTGGATTCATTCAGCAGGGTTTGAATGTTTGGGTTTGATTTGGACGTGTTTCCAAATAAATAAACGGCTTTAATGGACTCGAGCTTAAACATCGAGCGGCCAACACAAAAACGCATACAACTCGTGTAAACAAACAAGTCAGACAGATGTGTCCTCCTCTGCATCCTGATCTATGACAGCCCCGATGACGAGGAGTAACGAAGAGGTTTCTGTGCTCTGACTCCATTTTCTGTTTTTTTGTTTCAGGCAGACGAAACCTCTGACGTTCGCCGACTGCATCGGGGACGAGCTGCCGGTCGGCTGGGAGGAGGCGTACGACCCCGTCGTCGGAGCGTACTATGTCGACCACAACACCAGTGAGTTTCTCTCCTCCCCTGTGGTTGAGATAAGAGGTCACAGGCCTGTCGGCACCATTCAGCCCCTCACTCATGAAGCAAAGAAGTCAAACTTGTGGAGGACGGACCGGCAGGTTTACGGGACACTGTTGAATCACACTATTGTAACTTATAGTGAAAGGGTCTTTCTGTTCTGTTGTTGCTCTGATCAGTTCCTCTGTCGCATCAAAAGAAAGCTAATAAAGGTTTTTAAGCTTTGTGCCTCTTCCAACCTTTGAACTCTTCATCATATTTCCCTCCAGAGAGCACCCAGCTGGAGGATCCGCGGGCCCAGTGGCAGCGGGAGCAGGAGGCCATGCTGCGGGACTACCTGGCTGTGGCCAGCGACGCACTCAGTGCCCAGAAGGAGATCTACCAGGTGAAGGAGCAGCGGCTCCGCCTGGCACAGCAGGAGTACCGCCAGCTCAACGACGCATGGAGGGACAAGTCCACGTCGCAGACGAGCTGTGAGTGACGGCCGAAATCAAAAACCTCCGTCTGTCTGATTTTACATCAGAGATCAGCTCTGAGCCTCTTCGTGTTTGCGGTGGTGACGGACAGAAGAGGTCAGCAGGAGTCTGTGACTGATGTCTGCAGACGACACTGATGTGAGAGCAGGGAGCAGGACGACGGACACCTAATCCTGTGGTTTAAACCCAGCACACAGTGTGACAGAGATAACAGTAATCAATCATACATACATGTAGTGATCATGAGGAAATAAAAAAAAAACAGTAGTCAGTACAAGAAAATAAAAAAGAATATAGAAAGATTAAATAAATAATAAAAAAACTATTAAAATCAATAAATTGGGAATCAATAAATAAGAGTTAATAAAATTGACTTTAAGTGAAAAATGTAAAAAAAATCCTTAATTTGGGAAAAAGATAAAAAATAAAAAGAATTTATTTTTAAATAAATGTATTTATAAATATCAACAAAGTGAATATAAAAAAACACATTGGAAAAAATAAAAGTAAAATAAAAATATTTATCAAAAATATTCAAAATAATATGATGACATAAAAAAATATGTAATGATAAATAAAAATGCCTACAAGATCAGATTAAAAATAAAAATATTTAATAAATATAGTTTAATAAAAGTAAAAAAAAAAAATTAATCTGTACATTTTCACGTTTTAAATGTGTTTTCGTTTTTTTTTTGTTTGTTTGTTTGTTTTTCAGCTTTTCTGTTAAAAACTAAACCAGAGTATGAGCAGAGGTTTTTGTTTGCTAACTAACAGCAACTTTAGTCACATGTCTGTACCGAATGCTTTGGCCTCAGACGTCTCCTCCGTCTGCTCAAAGTGAAGCTGAAAAACACTCGAGCTTCTGTAACGTCTCTGTTATTGTCCCGTTTTTCCCGCAGTGAATTCCAGATCGTCCTCTTCCAGCAAATACGACCCGGACATCCTCAAAGCCGAGATAGCCACGGCCAAAAGTCGGGTAAGACCACCTCCGTCCAAATACTCAGCTCAAAGGTGTTACATTAGCTGAGCCTGCAGGCATGTAAACAAACATTAGGAAAATAAGGTGCAGGAGAGCACTGAGTCACATTTATCTACAGCAGAGGACGACCCACCAGCTTTGATTAGTGAACAGTAAACATGTTAACAGTCGGCGGGCTGTTAGGATGCTTCGCTGCAGGGTGGGGGTGTTGAGCTTTCTGGCCTCCTGGGCTTGTACAGCACCGGTGTAAACCGCTGTTGTTCATTTTAAAAGGTGAGAAACAAAGAGCGTCACACACACACCTCCTGGCTGTGGATCAAATATGCACCTGAAGAGTCACCTGAGTCGAACTCTGGCCACGCCCCCCAACATATTCAGCATTTTAATTGG
>VVHJ01034159.1:0-25991 GCA_015107715.1 Tylochromis polylepis
GAGCTGCAGCCGGTGTTTGTTTAACAGCAACCGTGTGAATTGTGTTAACCGTGTAGAATAAAATATGTGGAGCAACATGCCCGAGTCGTGGGGTCTGCCTTCGCACCGTCACAATATATAAATAAATAAGATTTGCAATTATTTCCAAAGAAAGTGAAGTAGTGGGTTTAAGTAGAGCCCTACCATTTAACGACCCTTTTCACCTTATTGCTTTCTGGCTCTCTGGTAGGTGTTAAAAATCCCCTGTACTTTTCATTGAAGGCATAAAAATGTGTAGCTGGGCATTCAAAGCAGATTAATGCTGGTAAAAGACCACGGATTTTGTCATTATAATTGTCAGTCTGCTCTTTCCCTTGGATTTCTGTGTATGACACACTCAAATAACTCTATCAGTTAGGACTATCAGATAGTGTACTATTATAACTTGTGCTATGCTGAATTTTATAGTAGTGTATTGTTTGCATTGTTTGCAGGCTGGACCATGGCTAAACCATTTTTTCTTACTGAAACTTACTGTATATCTTAGTATATATATACTTATACACTCACCTCACCAGCCATATTAGATGCTTCTGTTCAATTGCTTGATAATGTAGATATCACAAGTTCAAACCAAATGAGGAGGGAACATGATTTAAGTGACTTTGAATGTGGCATAGTTGTAGATGTCAGATCTATATTTCAGAAACTGATGATTTTCCCGCACAACTATCTTTAGGGTTTACAGAGAATGGTGTGGAAAAAGAGGAAATATCCAGTGAGCAGCAGTTCTCTGGGCAAAAATGCCTTTTTGCTGCCAGAGGTCAGAGGAGAATGTGTTGAATGCTTTGAGCTGATAGGAAGGCAACAGTAACTTAAGTAGCTACTTGCTACAGCCAAGGTATGCAGAAGAGCATCTCTGAATGCGCAACACAAATCTTGAAGTAGATGGGCTACAGCAGCAGAAGACCACACCAGGTGCAACTCCTGTCAGCTAAGAAAAGGAAGCTGAGAGTACCATTAGGAGGCAGCCACTCAGTTTGTTCACATTTATAAGTAAATTACTACAGCATGTAAACATCCTTGTAATCCTGCCATAAAAGATGAGAGACCACATCCTATGAATGTTTCCTTCTCCACACCTACTTAGGTTGTCAGTTTTGGGCCATTTGAACTGATAAAATAAACTTTTTTAAGCTAGCCAGCGTCAGCTAATTAGCACTACGTTTGTTTTAAAGATGAAGATTTTTTTCTTTGTCCTGCACTTCTCAACAAAAAAAGATAACTCATCCAGACTGACAAAATCTAAAACTCTCTGCAGTTTTGTACATGTTCATCCTGGTAGCATCATAAAGAAAGGGATTCTCCACAAGCTACATGTAAGATTGCCAAAGAGGGGGGTCTGGCAGGGCACAGTGATTGGAATACTGTGCTTGGATACAGTATTGGAATCCCAAGTGCTCAAAACTTTCAGTTTGTTCACGTATCTTTATTTTTTGTTCACTTAAAAGGAGATCTAAATATTTATGGCTTTAAAAAAAGGGAGAAGAAGAAAAGTTGACAGGCATGTGCTGCAGTTCTGCCCAGTGTTGAGATTTGGCTGGCACGCTGCCCTCCAGCTCTCCGCGCTGGTCACATAACCAAAAGCGATGAGCTTAAGAAGTTGCTATTGTTAAAAAAAATAACCTTCTCTCACATCCTGCAAACAAGGAGCAGCATGATTGTTCTTTCAGAGTTGAATTTCTGGCAAGATATGTTGGTAGTTGAATATTCACTCTTATTTCAGCTTTGTCTGGTTTCGTCTCCACCATCTGGGTCCTTAACATGCGAGATGCTTGACTTTGTTCTTTTGATAGGTGCTAACTTTGTCTGCTGTTTGGTGCTGGGCAGGTACTGAAGCATGTGGTTTTAATGGAGCTTTTTATCTTTAAAAACTATGCCTACAAGGTTTAATGACAGCAGCTGTGGCAAAAGCATAAGGGGGGAGTGGTAAAACACAAAGGCTTAGAAGGTGTGGTGATAATTCTTGTGATTAAAGCATTGTCAGGGACCCCTTATGTTACACAGTTTAGACTAATAGTAATTAATAATGCAGGTTTAAAGAAACTGACTGCTAACCTGCAATTATAACTTAGAGAGTGATATGAATTGCCATCATGTCTCTTTGAACACGTCGGTGATATTTGAACTTTCAGCAGAGCCAGGTTAGCTGTTTTCTTTACCTTTTAGCCTTCATGCTAAGCTAAGCCAAGCTGATAGCTAACTAATACCTGTTTGTTCAGCTCTATTTAAAACACCCTAACATAAATAAACTGCTTGTTTAAAGTCTTCCTGTGATGTTTCAGATTTTTCAGCAAAAAAATATTTTAAGATAATCACACAATTAAATATATATGATTAGTAAGATGCTAGCAATGCAGTTTACAATTTTCCTGATATTGCAGAAATACCTAAAAAAATAATAATTTTTTTCATCTCTGATATTGTCTTTTTGCTAAATGAGCAAAATGTGACAATGAAATATTCAAAAACAGAATTTGCAGTCTAGACAGTCAGTGAAAGTGCTGAAATGATTAATGGTTTTAGCCAAACCAATATGACCCCCACAGATAAGCTGTATTTTTTTCAATGTTGTGAAACAGTAAATCCTAGTATGAATACTAATCAGAAAAAAAAGACTTGGCATGATTGGTGCAGCTCACGGCACACCACAGAGAAGAGGGAGATGTGTTGTTTTTGTACCAGCGGCACTGAGTCCTGCATCACTCCTGCAGCCTCCTGCCCCCTCAACACTGAGGGGAGTGACTTAGCTTCCTTTCTGGTAGCTGCTAGAGTCACAGCATTAGTCATCTTTAATTCTCAGCCATCAGTGCATTCTGCAGGGCAACAGACCTTACAGTGACACAACTTTACCATCCCTTTGTCACCAATAATTAGACATGACTGTCTAGTGATGTGCTGTTAGTGCACTGGTTACAATAAAAAGATAATCCAGGTTTGAAATGCAATCATATTCATTGTGTTTAGCGCTGCTAAAGATTAGATTATTAAAATTACACTTACAAACAGTTAAAATATATTAAAACTATTATCAAGAAAGCTGCAGGGCACACTTGATGTGGTTTAAATCTCCACTGTAGACAAAAATATGAGGCTCACTACACTGCAGCAGTAAAGACGTTCGGCACTGATTCTTCTTCTTATTTTCAAATGTCTTTGTTTTCCTTTTATATACATATCAGCTGTTCATGAGGAGACTTTTAATTATTTTTCAGTAGGTGAAAGAGATGTTATGGTCAGATGTACAAGTTGAAATAAAAATGCTAAATCGCAGTTGTTTATGTAACATATGTGCAAACAACAGCTTTAAAAAATCGATATAGCCTCTGTTTGTGAAGACCTGTTTTGGAGCCTTGATTTTAGCTTAACTGCCAGCTTGAGTTTTTGAGGCCAGAATTGAAGACATTTGGGAAAGTGTGTGGAGAGCTACATTATTCTCTAGTACTACTAAATTTGGCTAGCAAACCTCATCCACTGATTTTACAGGTACCTGGTATTAGTGCTAAGTAGCAGAGAAATAATTTGACTGGCTGTTAAAATTAACCACACAGCAAGCCATGTAATTAATCAAGTAACGGCATTAAAAATCTTCCAAAAGATGGCATTAGCACAAACAAGGTCAAGAGGTCAAGCTGCATGATTTGTTTAGCGGCTCAGTTGGTACCCACTTGTCAACCAAAGCAGCCACACTCTAAATAATGTATAACTTCGGCATGTTAAATGAGGGAGTAAAAACCCTCATGAAGGGTCATGAAGGGGCTAAACTATCTTAAAGTTTTTGTACCAAGGTGTAATGACTGGTATTTTAAGATGGAGTGACTCACTTTCAAAGCCAGCCTCAAGTGGCAGGTCGGCCTTGGCTTCATTTTTTTTGCAGTTGCTGCTTGTTGTTGCGTGGAAGTGATGACACCCTCCAGTGGCCGTAGTGAGTGTACAAAGGACTCAACAAAACTTTGGACTTTAGTACAAAATGTGGTCTTATTACTCGGCTAAAGCTTACAAATTCATTTTTTCTTTTCTTAATCCAAACAGTAATCAGAAACTGGCTTTAGAACTTCCTTTTCAGTGGTTTTCAAGATTCAGACTGATGTGGTCCAGTCCGACTGTCATACAGGTGTTAGTTGTATTTGCTTTACGGGCATGGAAGAACAGCAAACTTTGTCATTTGTTTTTTATTGTGCAATTCAAAATATTCAGTTTAATTCAGTTCAGTTTTATTTATATAGAAATCACAAATCATAACAGCAGTTGCCTCAAGGTGCTTTATATTGTAAGGTAAAGACTCTACAATAATACAGGGAAAAGTGCAGCAATTAAGCATCCCCCTTTGAGCAAGCTCTTGGTGACAGAGGGAAGGAAAAACTCCCTTTTAACAAGAAGAAACCTCCAGCAGAACCAGGTTCAGGGAGGGGCAGCCATCTGCCGCGAATGGTTGGGGGGGTCGAGGCGAGGAACACAGGATGAAAAACACACTGTGGAAAAGAGCCTGAGATTAATAATAACTAATGGTTGACTGCAGAGTGGTGTGTAAGCACATAAAGAGTAAAAAAGGTGAATGAACAAGAAACACTCAGTGCATCATGGGAAGCCCCCCCAGCAGACTACACCTACTGCAGTGTAACTAAGAGAGGATTTAAGTAGAGAGAGTGTCTGTCTCCTGAATCCAAACTGGGAGCTGGTGCCACAGTAGAGGGGCCTAAAAGCTGGAGGCTCTGCCTCCCATTCTACTTTTAAATACTTTAGGAATCACAAGTAACCCCACAGTCTGAGATCGAAGTGCTCTAAAATAAGATGACGCCTGATTATTTAAGACCTTGTATGCGAGAGCCATAATTTAGAAGCCAGAAGAAAATGGTGTTTATCCTCTTAAGTCATTAAAGGTGACAGTGGCACTTCTAGTGTCGTTGTCACATCAGGTGGTAGCTTCAGGTAGATATTTTTTTTAACTCTTTAAAGCCTGAACCATGAAATAATTGCCAGAAATTTCTATTTTACTGAACCAATTTACTGAACCGTGTGACACATTTGTTTTACAAAATTAATGAAATTTTAATTTTCATGTGTAACTTTTAATTTGTATCGCATTTGCTACAGCTGGCATTTTAAAAAATTGCTTAAAAATGTATTGTGCGATTTATTTAGGTTGTTCAGGGGGAAAAAAAAATCACACTGATGATATAAAAATCTCAAAAACTCACAAAGAGCTGTATGTATCAAATATGATTCACTAGGCTTTAAGGGGTTAAATGGTAATCATGGAAACCTAACAGAATGTTAACTTTGAAATCTAACACACAAAAAATACTACCATAGAAATGAATCATCAATATAAAACAATGTAAAACAGCCCGTAGGTGTTTGGCTCTCACTGCTGCATCATCATCATCATCATCATCATTCATTAATCTGTAAAAGCACAGTAATGGTGTTATCACAACAGGGTCGTTGAAGCTTTTCTTCTTGTGGTTTGATATTAGGCACTCATTTTCTTTAGAAGGGATCGGGCGATCACGCCACATCCTAAAAGATCCTCGAGGACCATTCAGAAGGATCTTCAGTCATCATCCTGTCTGTCATTTTCTCCACATCTCCTTTACCATCTTTAAGCGCAGGGAACGAGGATGTGAAATGGGACGTTGTCCGTGGATACAGCCATTAATCACAGGCGCAGAGGTAGTAAACACTCTTTGATGGTCATTAGAAAACAGTTCTATTACAGAGGTTACTATGTCTAGCGGTTAACCTTCTCCTCTTTGATGTATAGCAGCATGGGTGTTTTAGAGCAGGAGAAGAGGAGGAGGAGGACGAGGAGGGGAAAGCATCCTCACCTAAGCTTGGAATGTCCCCCTTCAGCAGCTTTTGAATCGTTGTGCAATCATCGTGCAACCTTTTGTTTCCCTCCCCCCAGTGCTGTTCCTGCTACCCCCCCATCATTCCCTTCCACCCCTTGTTCTCCCCTCCCTCCCTCCTGTCATCTGAAATGTGCCCTGCATAAGTGGAGGCAGCTGCTTAAGTGCTGAGAAAGGGAGGAGAAGGGGAGAGTGGAAGTGGAAGTGGAAGGAGGGAGGTAAGGGCCGAAGAGAAAGAGAGAGTCTGACTCACAGTTAGCTTTGCTTTCCCTCCCTGAATGCTGCAACATCTACTCCTCCCATTGCACTCAAGGTCTCTCTCTCTCACTCTCTCTTTCACTAACACACACACACACACATCTACTGACATTCATGTGCACAGACACACACACATTTGCAAGCATAACTAAAGCTCGGTTTAGTATTTTACTTGAGGTTCGGTGTTTGTTGAAAATAATTTTGTATTGTGCTGCCTTGGCGCATTATTGACTTGAGAGGCTTTATTGTCATCTTGTTTTTTGTTATGAAATTTTAATGCGGACCCTCGTAATTAGGGTGGCTGTATTTGATGCAGCTGCCAGCCTTATCTGTGTGCTGGTGGTGGCGGTGGTAGATGCAGGGCTACTGATGCAATACAATAAATATCACATGGTTAGTGACAATTGTCTCTGTCAATAAAATGTCAGATGAAATATCTCTGGAGCTTGAGGGCAATTTGGCAAGGGTTTGTGCCTGTGTCTTTAGTGCTCTTGTGACAGTGGGCTTCATAGCTAAAAGCACACTCCCCTGCAGTGGAATTACATAGTGGCGGTGACGCCAGCAAAAGCTCAGGGCTTTTATCAGCTGTCATTCACACAGGAGAAGCTGGATAGAGGCAAGGCCACCACGGTGTGGAATAGGACAAAAGCCCAATGCTAGGCTGTTATTGTAAAGGGAAAAAAACAGCATCTAACAAGGTCAGAGAGGCACTGTGGTGAAGTTGGTGCATTGTTTCAGTGACATAACAGTACTGTGGCCTTGATTTTGAACCACAAAATGCACTTTGAAAGGAAATGCTTATTTTCACGTCTCCAATCAGCTACTTAATTTGGTTGATAACATTTTGGATGTGTGTCGTCTGTGAGGTAACATGTTGCACAGTTTTATCATATGCAGCAATTAAAACAAGGTAGTTTAAAAAAATTGAACACTTGCCATGATTATTTTGATATTTAAAAGATGACCAGTGCTCTGCATTGATATGTACTTTAAGTTAATGCAAAGATTTTATTTGAAAACTATAACACCACATGTTCTTTTATGTCAGTTGCTAACATTTGAGTGTTTTCGTTAATAACAGTAATCTGAATATGTTTGGGACTTTTGGTTGACCATAAAAAACGTGAATGTGTACAATAGAAGAATGCTAAGCAGCAGCTCAGTTTCTATTCTATTTATATAGCACCAAATCACAACAGCAGTCACCTCGAGGCGCTTTATAACATAAGGTAAGGACTGTTTAACAGAGGTTACCATACCTGTATTCGCAGGCAGTCACCCATCCAAGAACTAACCAGGACTGAACCTGCTTAGCTTCTGAAATCAGGCGTGTTCAGGGTGGTGCAGCTGTAAGAGAAACTCATTTTGACTTTGACTGCAGTAGATTTTGTAATTGGTTTTTCACAATGTGACCCTCATTTGTTAGCGCCTGTAAAAAAAAAAAAAAAAAGAGACAGAGAGCGAGAGAAAAAAAGAGTCACAAAAGGTGTTAATTTTTTTATTCAATATTTTTTGGAGAAAATGCTAATTTGAAATGCACATGGAGGCAGTCAGCTTCACTGGCCTTGAGATTTACGAAGTAAACTGCCAGTGCTGTTAATGTAAGCTATGACTTTGAGTGTTCCCGTCACGTGTTTGGGTGAAGTGAATGTATGACAGTATCCCCTCAGATATAAGAGCGTCCATCGGTATTTAACCGACTCCAACTACTGCTATCCACATTGGTCATGATTTATATATATAATTAATAAAAAAATTACACTTGATGATAAGAAAATTTTATGATCACAATGTCCATTCAGTATTTATCAAACTGCAGGTCATTAAAAGTGAATAGATTCTTTTTAGTTAATTAAAAGTTATTTTAGGAAGCTACATACGGTACTGTGCAAAATTCTTGAGTCATCCCTCTTTCCTTTACATGTTGCTCAGCCAAAGCAAGACTTTTTGTAATTTTGTTTAAGTATTTTTGAGCAGTAGTTCTCCAGGCTTTCTGACGAACTTTCAAAGTTTGTCTTTGGGCAGTGGCTAGTTTTTCACTTTCTTTTCTCACTCCTTGTACCAGACCATTTTCAGAGAAATTATTTTTTTGTTTGTTTGTTTGAATAAATAATTTCAGCATTAAAAAACCATCTAACTGGAAAAAATGAGTGTTTTATCTACACATCACAGAAAACATAGCGAGGAACCATTTTTAATTTGTATCTTTAGGCACTTTGTTACTAACGGCTTGTTGCTAAAACACATATTTCCCATTTCTTTTCTTGAATTTATAAAAAATGTCGAAGATAATTGTATTTTCGCATCAACAAAGTGATCCTGCAAAAAACAAAACTCCGCATATCTCAGCATGATGTGCAGTGTGTCCTTAAAAAATTTGAGGAAACTACAGTGTCAGGCCTAAAACCTATCTAAAGCAGATGAAAGTGAGAACTATCTAAGGTAAATGAAATGAGAAAAACTCCAGCAAAGACCAGAAACAGGAACTGAGAGATGCATCTGCTCCTTCAGTTGATCCATCTAGTGTTCATCAAAGCCTTGTCAGAAATGGTCTCAGTGAAAGAAGCCGATCTTAGAGAAGGGAAACAGGGAGAAAAGGCTGCAAAATCACACAAGAACTGGACTAAACATCAGTGTCAACGGCTTTTATGGCGTGATGAATCCAAATTTTAAATGTTTGGTTCTATAGATATGTACAGAGGAGGTCAGGACAGAGGTACGACAGTGAGTGTTGAAAACATGGTGGAAGATCCGTCATGGTTTGACATGTGCCAGTGGTGTTGGAGATCTTGTTAAATTGATGAAATTATGAACACAGAAAAGTAAGGTCAGATTTTGTAATAACATCTAAAAAGTATCTGATTGGCAACAGCTTCATTTTTCACTGTGACAGTGATCCCAAACACACTTGGAAGACTATCAGTCATGGATTGGTCTCCCCAGAGCTGTGCTGAAGAATAAAGGTGGTGATACCAAATTGACAAAAATTGTACAAATGATTTTTCCCTTATTTACTATCTTACTATGCATGTTTGCATGCTTAAATAAATCACCCATTTCCCATTTTCCTAGCAAAATATAAAGAAATGAGAGGTGGCTCAAGACTTTTGCACAGTATAGTATGCAGCAGTGACAGTGCTCCTGCATTTTCGCTTGTTCGCTACCTGTGATCTAAAATCTTGTGGAAGAAGAAGAAGAGCAAATGTTTGGTTGAGGGGGCTTTACATCCAGAATTACGCAGTTCTTTAATCATATGATAAACTTGTATTATTATAATTATGTGCTTGAACCCTGTGTTCATCCTTTCACAACACTGTTAATCCTGATTTGGGAACAATGTTGTGGATGTGGAGCCATTTGGACTTTTGGCAAAGAGGTTTTATCCCAAATCAGTGGATCCCCTTGACCAGGGGAAGAAAACACTAAAAGAAATCGAGTGAATGTTGCACAAAGTATGTAAATTAGATTTTTTAACAGTTAATTCAATGATACAGTAGGACAGAAAACAACAGACAGCAACTTACCACCATAATAAGAAGCATAGTATTAAATGCCTTTACTGCTGCTTTATGTGGTTGGAAATGAATTCAGATCCTACATTAGCATTAATTGTTTGACCCAAGATCGTTAGAGTCAAAATTTCTGACTCTTAAAAACTGAACTGAGAAAAAGTTAAGGGTCTGTGTGTTATTATTAGGGTTGTCTTAAATATTCATGACTGGGGGCGGACCCACAGGTCACTGTAGGTTGTGAGGTTCCTTTGTCAGATCACTTGGACTTAGAAGGAGGAAGCAGAAAATATTCCTTCATTATTATTCATACATACCAACGATTGTGACACGTGCAGAAATGTGGCTTTCAAATACTACACTGGCTTTTCCACCAAACAACTCTGTTTTCATGAAATTGCTTGGAAATAAGTGCAAGCCTCAAGTAGGCATGGGAGCAGTGGAAATAAACGATAGAGTGACCAGTAGATCAGCTGTACTCCATCTTAAGAGGGTGGGGTGCAACATCAGATCAGCTCCTGTCACGACTGTCCGTGTTGGGATTGTTGAGGGATATCCTGAATCTAAATATACACTCAACAATCATTCCTGTTTGTTTGCGAGCATGTACACTAAGCAGTTTTCAAAGAGAGGGATTCCTGCACAGGTTTCTGTGTGTAGTTGAAAAGAGTGTTTGGCAGTCAGTTTGTCCAATCAAAGTACTGTGTGTTTAGGCTGCCATTAGGTTTTGGATCACAACAACTATTCTTTCTGGGCTCCATGTAAAAATATACATTGTGACAATACAAAGCAGCAGCACTTGGGCACAATTACATAATGACAACACAGCTCTCAACAGCTACATCCACATCCTGTGTGAAAGCAATCGCCTGGTTTACTATAGCAATTTACATGATTGCATTTCTGCTACCCCCTACGACAATCTCATTCTCCTGTTAGAAAAATATTATTTTGGTATCCAAAAAAAGAGAGAAGCGTCATTGGTTTGAAGAAAAAAAATGACCTGACATTTTTTGTGACAACTCCAATACTGCTCGTTATTTGCACAGGGTGAATTTGAGGAATGACTTGTTGCTCTGGTCTGCAGAAATAAAATGCATAGATTTGTGTTTTTGTTAATTCTGCTCCCACCTGAATACTGCAGTAACCGCAAACCTCCCCAGAGTCTGCCTTCATCTAATTAAAATTAAGCATGCAAGAGGTTAAAGAGTAAAAGCTTAACACATGTAAGTGTATATGTGAGTAGGATAGGTTGGCACGTGCACCAGTTATACCAGTGAATGCCAAATAGCTCTGATAGCCTTGTGCTAACTTTATATCTATATCTATCTATCTATCTATCTATCTATCTATCTATCTATCTATCTATCTATCTATCTATCTATCTATCTATCTATATAGATATATAAATAAATCGATCTAGCAAAAGGCCTGAAACAATAACACACATCCTACTCAGTATAAATGGCAGGTAACAGATTTCTGAAGTGTTGATTTTTTTTTATAAGTAAATAATTACAACAGGGTAATTAGTTCCTCTTATGTGCTGTCTGGCTTTGAGCCTGCACCTCACCAGAGTAGATGTGAATTTGTGATGTGATGTTTTTGTCATACAAAGTGGAGCGAGAATAGAAGGTACAAAAGAGGCAAATTACCAAAGACAAGTATAACATATGTTTGTACAAGTGCAAAATTCACAGGACATATTTTGATATCGCTGCTATCAAGAAAAACAGTGTTCACATGTCTTACTTTTTATTACTGCATAGTGCATTATCCTCAAATTGACAAGCACAACATTTGACAACAACGGTTCTGCCTTTGTTTTTTTATGTTGTTGTTTTTTCTTCACTACTTGCTAGGTTCAAAATGCCTACAATGAAAGACAGACTGCATTTACACCGGTGTTGCTCAGTAAATATGACTGATGTGACTTAATTTTTTTTTTAATAATCACAATTATTAGTGGAAGGGCTAGTTCAAGGAATCAGAAGATATGATATTGGTTTGAAAGGAGTTGTTGTTTATTGTTTTTGGTGAATTTATGCCCAAGTGTAGAAAGATGCTTTTTTTTCATTATCGTGTGGAGAATCAGAGCATAGACAGAAGTTAGGCTAAGCTCTATACATGTCACAGTAATTGACAGGTAAGACAGGGTAATCAGATTATTTCCACCTTAATTTGACTAACATGAGCCTGGATGTTTACGTGGCAGTTGAGATAATTGTAGTAACACCTTAATCTGGATGTAATGATAATGGAAGGAGGCTTACCTACTGCCCTGCATTTTAACATTGGGAGCATTGCAAATTATAAAAACAAGATAGAGATGCTCTTTGAAGGGCTAGGTACTGGGAGGGCGCTTTCTTGAATTTCTGTGCTTTGCGTGTTTTTCAAAAGGCTCATCAACAACAGTGCCATTCTGTCGTTATTTGGGATATGAAAGTCTATCCGTGCTGCTACTCGGGGAGCGTCTCTGAATGGCTGCCCTGGGCATTGAGCAGAACAAGGCACAGAGCGAGCTGCAGCAAGCAGCTCTGGAGAAACAGCAACACTCTGTTATTCAGCCCTTGGCCTGCGCTTTAGAACATTGTGTGTACATCTGTAATCTTACCTACCCCCTGGGCTCGTGCAGACCCCCACCACCACTACCGCCATTTTTTTTCTTTATTCCTTCTCATTCACACTCATTCCTTCTGTCCGTATACGCTCTCTCTCTCTCTCTCTCCTTCTTACTCAGTCGCTCACATCATCGCGTCATTCCCTTTTTCTCTTACACAAAGATATAGTCAAGCAAACACACCCACACGCTTTCTCACACTGACACCCATACACACAAAAAACACCAAGGGCCTTGAAGATACGCCACGTGCGAGATTACAGTCTTAATGTGTCTGGGCCACTACAGCCTGCTCAATTTTTCTACTGATTAAAAATGTTGGGTTTTTTTGTTTTTTTTAAATGACATAAAGACTTTTGGTCTATTTTAAGGGCTGTCAGCAGCTTATATGTAAGGCTGATAAATATATTATTTAAATGTAAAGTATTTGCTAGAAAAAAAAGTTTTTTTAGCTGAAATTGAGTTGGAGCTGCGAGTGATTAAATATACATGAAGGAGAGGGCTACATGAATACGATCCTGTCCTGGATGGTGAGCAGTTATGAGCTGTGTCATGTGTCTGCGCTTTCAACTGCTCTGTGCAGGGCTTTCATCAGCCTTTGCCTCTGTCACTGAGACATTCCTCACTCCCTCCCTGCTCCCGGCTCTACTTCACAAACTGTAATAAGGCATTCGTACGCTCTCTCTCCAGTGCCTCGGCTGTTTTTGGTGCACCGCTGCATTGCAATACATATAAACATACACTGTACGTGCGCAAGAATGGCTCTTTTCTCATCCTTCAGTCTTTTTCTGTGACAATGCAATGCTGCACAAGGTGATCAGCTTGTTGAAACAAGGCTATCTTGCGCATTGACAATCCCTGTGATATATTGTCATCGTCTGCTGGTTAATATGTACCGCTGTTTCCTTGGGGATTAGCTGTGGCTGTCATGCTCTGGCTTGAAGACATCATATCGTGGTCCTGGCGGCACTTTAATAAATCTTTATTGCTTCCATTGCATTAACAATCAGTCACCATTTGACGCAATTACATTTCTTTACTCCAGCATACACTAAGTCTACCCTTAACTATTTTTTTGTGTTTTTAAATTATTTCTTTTCCTAATGGGAGGCATTATAAAACACATCTTTTAAGCTCCCACAGAGTTCAAAACAACAAGAGTGTATTTTTCCCTCATGTCTTTTTCTTTCCTCAGACAGTAGCAGCTTTCACAATTGAATATGAATGCCATGCTTTTAGTGCCAGGGTTGTTTGATTATCCACAGACAGGGAGCTGTGCTGGATTCCATTCCTTTCATCATGCTTTAACCAGTGTGAGCTGGCTCCCCTGTCGTATTTTATGAGAGGTGATTTTAGTGCCTCTCCTTTATGCAGATGATTTTGGCTGCTGCTCCCCAGTCTAGTCTTCAAGAGGTGGATATTGGTTTTGACAAGAGAGCTAACCTTGCTACCTTCGCTCTCACCAGGCTGTCTTCCTGACTGCCTTGCCACACTGGGTATTCTGGGCCATATGCTAATGCGAATTACACTTAGTGAAAAGGAGGATGCTGGATGCATCTACAGGTGTTTGCAGAATGAGGCTCAGTGACAGGAATATTACACTGGGCTGGAACCCTCATTGACCCTTTGCACTCCCACAGGGATGACAGTGTCTTTATTTATTGCCACTGGGCCATATATTCTCTTTATGTGCAGTAATACTCCCAGTTAATATCCACATCAGATGACAGGGATCCACATAAGCAGTGTATTCATTCATATACGTGGGTTACAGTGGATGCGGCACTTGTATACGGGATCATGAGCTGTCATATGCAAGATTTGCTCTCTTATCTATCCACTGATAAGTCTGCATGCTTCTTTTTCCTAAAGCAATGAAATGTGTGCAGGTAAGCTAAGCAGGGAGTAACTCTATTCAGTAAAGTTCCCTGGTAAGCTGCTCATCCTCTTCATGCCTTTAAAGAGGCACAGAAGGTTGTAAATGTAGTCAGTGGGATAATGAGCAATGTCAGTCGGATAAATCTGGTATATACAGCCGTATATACATATCTATACAGACACGCAGATGCACTGCACTTTGACACGGTGACTGAACTTTTATTTTGTACTCATGCTTGCCTAATTCATTTTTGTTGAGGGAAACGCAGCAGTCACACAGGATCATGTTTATGTGATACTGAAGCTTGAACTAAGTCAGCCATGCAGTGGGTGATAATCATGTATCTCTCTTGCTCTCCATTTTCCTGTTTCACTGACTAAGTAGAGGACTTTGCATGATTGCCTGGATGAGTGTTTCCCCTCAATGCCGCGCCGCTATTGTCCACTTGCCCCTCCTTCATCTGTGTAATTGTATGCGTGAAGTTTCAACTGTAAATCCCAGCTGTTGGCAGATTGTCTGCTCTGTAGTGCTACGTATTCTGGGAAGCCATTGGCTGAGGGGTATTGGTTTTTTCTTAAGCTGGCAAACATAATGAAAGATAACACAACGATGAGCTAGGTATTTTTTTTTTCTTTTTTTTGCCTGATTCTCCAGTCGAATAGATTGCAGCAAAAAAAAGACAGCATTTGTCCCCCCACCTCCCCCACCTCTCTCGCTCTCTCTCGCTCTGCTGAAACAGATAGAGTAGCTGTGTGGAATAAAGGAGATGCTTTTCTCTCTATCACACTCCATCAGCATTATTTACCAGACCTGCCAGTTGCTTTGTACAGCACCTCTCCCTGCCAAGTAGGCGACTGGCGTACGACCAGGGGCTAGTGACAACAGGCTACAGTGGAAAGCAAGGAGAGCTGTGTGGACGAGCCAAGTCTATTCATTCCCCTATGCCGCTGAGTGAAGCACAGAACTCTATCTGCTCTCACTGAGGAGAACATAGCACTTTATGGATTTTAAAAAAAATTTTTATCAGACGCTATGCTGGAAATTATCATAAACCCAGCCATCTTTTTGAATCAGACTAGACATACCAGTGGAGTGTGGTGGTATTAGTAGGTTTGTAACGTCTGTGAATAACCACATTTGTTAACCCTGATCTGAAAGTTAAAGGCTCAGGAAAAAAACTGCAAGGCTTTGAAATTGTTGCGTGTGCTGTGTGTGCTGAAAGTGAATCACGCGTGTCAGAGAGGATGTAATAAACGCATGTTTCCTTTGTCATTCCCAGCCACAGTCCCATCAGCCCTCCCTGCAGAACCTATGGAAACATCAGCAGTTGGGGCTTGGAAACAGAAAAGTGATTTTTTTTTTCTTCCACAGTGTGTCACAGATGGTGGGAAAGCCTTTGTAATGCTAATATAATATCACACTGTGTCGGCCTAGCTCTGCAGTTCGCTCTGTGTACCAAGCAGCCTGGCTGTGGAGTGATTTACCAGTATGGAGAGAAAAAGACCTCCCTCGGTTCACACTGAAAAGGCTGTGTGGTTGGCGGGTCCTGCCGCTCGGCCTGCTGTGACTGGGCCCGCCTTGACTTTATTGATTCCGTGGTCCATCTAGCGCTGCGTACTGTTAATTAACTGTGTTTGTGATTGTTTGTAACATTGTGTGTGCTTATGAGAAAGGATACTACAAAGAGGGTCCAGGCATTAAAAACTGTTGGAAAGGCTATAGAAGGTGATTTTTAATAATCATCGCAGACGAGCTGCTTATTATGGCCAGTTATTTTAGACACACAAAAAAAATGCACATGGTAGCACAATAAAAGCTTAAATGTTTGCATCCGGCATTCTTTCAGCAGGTATTTGTAGTAAAATCAGCCTATTATCTAATATAGTGCCTCTTACTACCAATGTTGTGCCACCTCCCAACAGCTAGCCAATGGCAGGCCACTTCCTCAGATAGTAACCAATGACTCTGTGGCAGTGAGTCAGCTGCTGGAGAGGAGGAGACAGGGACATTGATGTCTCTCTCTAGCTGTGCCACGTCACACTGTTGTCGATTCGATTTCCAGCCCTCATCCCTGGTATTTGAATCACAAGGGGGGAGCGTTTCATATCCTTGCTGGGAGAAGAAGGGGGATCTTGTCTATCTGAAAGAGCATGTTGGATTAAGGGGGTTATTTCCCCAGAGGGGGGGATATGAGAGTGAGTGTCACTCAAGACAGCACTCACTCTCACACAGCCTCTGCCTCTGCATGTTGCCAGGGAGCCCCAGCTTTGACTTCTTCCCCTCTCCCCCCTTCCTCATGTAATCCTTAGCTTTTGCTTTTACCCCCCCCCCAACAACTCCTCTTCCTCTGTGTTGTATGCACCCTCTTCCTCGTCATCGTGACAATCCCTTCATGCTCCCTTCCTTCTTCCCCTGCTGGTTCAATGCTGCCCTACAGGGAATGGAGAATTGCGTGGTTCGGTGGATGGTTGTTATTCCAATCACACCTCTGATGTAGCGAGAGTCCAGTAAAGTAGAGAATAATTGGCAGGTTCCAGCAGCCTTTCCATTCTAGTGGCGTGCATGTGTATTTGTGTGTGTGTGCGTGTGTGTGTGGCAGGGATGAGAGGGGCTTGCTTTGGGTGCAGCCTTCAGAGGTCATTTCATTAATTATTAGCTCCTGTGATGGGTGCATATTCTGTTCTCAGGCTGCGCAGTGATTGTCATGCATGTGTTGACAAAACACCTTGCTTTTAACGATGAAGATAAAAAAGAAAAAGACCAGTGGTCAGTTATGCAAAAATAAACCCACATTTTCTTCAAAGCGCCCAATAATGTGTGTTGGATAGCTGAAATTTGGCTGCAGTCTTTTATCTCTTAGCTAGCTTGCTCAATATTCAATCCTCCCCTGCATCATAAATCATCAACAGTATTTGTGTCTGTGATTTTGTATTTTAGATAAAAGAGTGGTTTTGGAAGTGGACCAGGTGTTGGGTAAACACACACCTAATTAACCGAGGGTCATTCGGGGTCAGGGGGGCAGAGGACAGAGGGCAGAGGTTGCATGTGTTCACCCTCTGCCTTCTTGAGAGTCACTGACTGATAGGACTCCAGAGGTGATCACTGATACACATCAATGGAGCCAAGCAGGGCAGCTAATCAAGCATATGGGGTATGGGGATGGGGACAAGCATCAGGGAAAATAAACCAGTGCTATCTGCTGGCAAACACATTGACCCACAGACTTAATGGAACATGTCTCCCATAGGTGCACTGCTCTATTGATTAGCCATTCTTGGCAGTTGTAGCCAACACTGATATTGAGTGTGATTTTTGTTTTTTCCACCATCTCTGCTGTAGGCAGGTCTGTTCTTGCAGAGCCTGAATTAAAATGGTACAGTATATTTCTGTGTTGCTACATGTGCTTTTTTCCTCCCCTAAGCTGTGATTGCCTGACATGGAGGCCAGCACCATAGCGACCATCATCACTTCCTCTGATGCCCTTTCCTTGTGATCCAGCCTCACCTTTAAGGGCTTCTCATTATGAGGGACTCTAAGTTCTTACATGAGGAGACGTGCATAGCATTCACACTTGTGCACACAGTATAAATGTTAGTACACACACACACACACCTGTACGCAATACATAGCCATAGACAAAGACATAGTACATGTTTGTCCATAGTAAGGAGCACACACACACACACAGATCTGTAAACATGGCACACATTTGCTCGAATGCAAAGAAAGAGAAGGTAGTGACCATGAAAACTGCATTAATGCACATTATTCCAGCGCGCATGTGAGAAAGGTTGAATAAAGTGGTAGTAATAAAAAATATCGATCACTCAGCCCACAGTGTGCCTGACAGGAATCGTTGTGGCAGAAACAGGCATTGACAGAGGGCCTTTGCAGGAATGTAAACCTGCAGGACATTATGTCATTGCGTTAGTGCTGAAGTAACAGCCCCCAGTCTGCAGAGCCTGATTTAGATTCAGCAAAGCAAATGAAGTGTAGCTCTAATAAATGCACCTGTTGGAAATAAGATAATTGCATCTCCGTTGCTGTTGCAGCAAAGATTATTTGATGCATGCTCTCTGTGCAAGTGTGAGAGTGCTCGGATTTGTGTGTGTCAGTCAGGAGATCGAAGTGATGGTCATGATTGTTAGTTTTGGCTCTGTGCTTCTGGGGGGTGGAAGCATCTTCTGTATTTATCAGCAGTTACTCATACATCAGCATCTTTTTAACTGTACTGAGTGGGAGCACTGCGTACATAATGAGTGTGTATGGGAATGTATGTGTGTGTGTGTGTGTGTGTGTGTGTGTGTGTGTGTGTGTGTGTTTGAGCTCGTGCACAGAGTTGCTTGTATGCAGAGCCTCATTAAATACGCAATTGTTTCATAAGACTGACCCTTCAAGAGCGGTGGGTGGACCAAACGCAGATTTGCTCAAATGAGCAAATGAATCTGTAATGTGGAAGTTTATGGTTTACCATCCGTGTGTGTATGTGTGTGTGTGCACGCTTTGTGTGTATAAGCATGTTCAAACATACAATACATTTCTAGTTTCAGTGATCAAATAATTTAGCATTACATGCCTCACACAGCCTTCCTCTGCACTCTGTACTGGGCTTGTTATAACAGCCTCAGGCTGGTTGACATTTTTTTTTTTGTTAATGTCATCACATTAACTGGGTACTGCTATGCGCTTATATACCATAAGGACACTGCTGTACATGGAAGCAGGATATATCCATATGTTAGTGAGTATGCCATCGCTTCTGTCTCATTAGCAGCAGTGCTGAGGCCCTGAGCTGCTTCTTGTGCTCCATTGGGACAGCTGATGAGGCCTGACTATATGACCTTTAACAACCTAATCAACTTTTAACACCTCGCCTACTGCCTGCCTTATTGCCATCCTTCTCTCTGCCATTCACCGGGCAGTGCCCCATCCCATATTTCTTCTTTTTTTTTGGTAAGCAGTAACCTTGTTTTGACTGATCAGCAGTCCATGTATGAATGAAGCAGTATTGTAAACACATGCCGCTCCAGTCTCTGGAGGCACGTAGGGATTTATTGTAATCGGCTGTCTCTCTCCTCACTCTTGACCTTCCCTCTACTTATTTTTCTCCTTTCCTTATCTCTTACTTCACCCCACTGTTGAACAGCTCGGCCTGTATAGAAGATAAAAGAGAAACAGTTATAAGTAAATATCAAACCATGCAAAATTAATGTACCATGTGGTAGGTAGTTAACTGTGTCACGTAATTAAACTACAAAGGAGAGGTAATTACAATCTGTTACAGTTACTCAGAAAAAATAAATTACAGCTGTGAATGAAAATGATGATTACATATGCGTATATACATATTTTTTTACTGTGCATTTATTGTTAATGCTTCTGAACAAAGCAGATCAGTGCAGCGCGACACCATCAAGGGCAGGATAGCTTATAAGGAGATGGCTTTACGTCTAGACACGCTCCATTTATCTGGCAGCATGCTCTTAGATTTTGAGTTTTGTTTTTGAAAGCAAGCAGCCTGCCATGCCTGTAACCAGTCGACCACACGGCAGGCGGTCATGTCATCAGACGAGAACACCTTTCAGTCCTGAAAAGTCAACAGTATTTTCTTCCAGGAATCAGAAAATGGCAGGGGTGTCAAACATAAGCCCTGGGGGCCAGAATTGGCCTGGCACAGACTCCAATCCTGTCCACTGGAAGGCTTTAGAAAATGTAGACAAAGTTATAAAGGATGGACTTTAAACTGTATTTTATCAAGTTTTGTGGCTTTGCTACTGATAAAAGCCTCACTCGTGGCATTTCATATTACACCAAAGTAATTAAGTAATAGATAAATAATGAAATGACAGTAAAAGTCTTGTTTGGTTTTTTTTTACAATGGGTGCAAAATAAAATAAAAAAGACTATTTTTTGTAAATGAACAAAAATCTTTCTGCCTTATAGTTACAGGACAATCTGCTCAATGTGCTACCTGAAAATTTAATATAATTTTACAGACTTTTTTCTTACAGTTTACAGCCAAAGAGTCATGCTGGCAGATGTCTTTCTTTAATACAGCAGAATTTCTATATCATGTAGAAAAGCTAAGATGTAATGTTGAAATTGGACTTCTTTTTCTTATATTGGGATAGTTTAGGGATTAAACGTTGTAATAGTTGAATATGTAAACAGTTAAACTCCTTTACACTGACAGAAAGGGGGGGGTTCACTGGTCTGGCCCACTTAAGATGAAAGTGTGGCTCCATGTGAGCCATGATGTAAACTGAGCTTGACATCCCTGCTCTGTGGGTACTGCAGAGTGCTAATAGAGGTGAAATGCTTCCAGCATCAAAATGCTCAAACCTGGGAAATCATCGACAGCTCGCAGAGACCTTTCTCAGCTTTGCCGTCCCGTTTAAACATTTGCAGTTTGTTAACGAGTTTGTCGAAGTCCTCAAAACCGCTACAAGTTGTATTTTTTACAGAGTAGCAGCTGTATATAATCTGTAATATTTTGCATTTGAAAAGTAACCTCAGTCCATTCTTGTTTCTGCACTTTATAGGAAAACAAACTGTTTTTTTTTTATTGTTAAATGCTGCGTATCTAAGTCATTTAATAGTCCACTTATCTGCAATCTCCGCCTGTTACAAAGTGTATACGTTTCCATAATAATTTTAAATAGGAAAAATCACTTGCATCGAGGGTAGAACACCTCCTTTAATCTGCAGCAATTTCCTGTGTATTGATCATTTCCGCACATTTAAATGATCCCATTGTCAGGAGCTTGTATTAAAATAACCTACAATTATTTTAAATAAATCCTTGAGAACATGCAATGATATAAAAGAAATTATGTTTCTGTCTGTTTAATATTAAAAAAAAAACCACCCTGAAACCTGACATGGGGGATTAATGTTGCAATAACACGCACAATTCGCTCAAGTCATTTAATGGAGTAGTTACTGCGTGTGATTATTACTGCATTTGTGAAAATAGAGCAGCAAACAACTTGAAATGAAATGCAATAGTAACAACAGTAAAACAATAAGGCGTTAATGCTTCTGTATTGTGTCCACAGCGGCTAAAAGTGAATGAACGCTTACTTATACAATTTATCGAGCAGCGACTTTAACAGAAATTAAAGCGGTATTATGCTGCATTAAATTATATTTCAGCGGTGTTTCCAACAAGAGACCAGAGATCTTACTTAGCTATTCCTGAAGACACGGAAAGCGTTTTATCCAGGGTTAACTAAAGAAAGCTTACGCCAGAGCAAAGCACAGGTTTAGGAGTCTGAGCCCTTATTACCTTAATAACTAACATAAGTAAACATTAACCATAATCAAAGACATTTAAAACGGTGACGGTTCACGCTAAAACCACGTGAGCTTGGATTAAATCCCGTCATCAGTGTCACTCATGCTATATCTCAGCATGCTTGCAGTCATTTTAATAGGAAGATAGCATTAATGGCTTGAGCATTCTCCTGCCATACACTCCTGGGCCTGCGCCTTTATTTTGGAGCACGCAGAGGCCTGAGGGGGTAACAGTAGCTACAATTGTCCAGATCTGTCTCTGCAGGTTGTGCTGCGCTGATAAAGATCCAACTCCATAATCCTGATTCATAGTGAATCTTTACCTATCAGATGCTTCCTGGGCTCTCCAGCAGCCCGTGATTGACAGTGATTATCTCAAGCACAGGCCGTATCTCTGCCATCACCGTGGCCGTGTCAGGGGGTTTTAGGTGAGGATGTTGGATCAAATACAGTAGCAAACAGCTGACAAGGAAGGTGCACAGTAGCAGAGGCGCGTGTAGGAAACACCATTGAATTAAGATTTGCAGATAAGGAATCTTTTTTTTTCTCCCTCTCCATGTGTCAGAGACAAAATCATTGAGATTTCTTCTCAGCAGCAGCAGCACAGGTCTAACCTGCAGAGCACGCTCATGACATGAGTTAGCTGGTGTGAGCTTTGTGTCGAAGAGGCAGCTGAAACAAAAACAGAGGAACAACACAGGAAGCATATGGTGCTAGCAATGCAGCAGTTGTTGCTGTCAAAAACATAAATGCTGCTGAACACTGTTACTGCAGGTGCAAATTAGCAACACTGCTAATGTGTTCGCTGTACTCTACGTCAGTCTTGTATTTCCTGGTCTAATTGTATGAGGGTTTGCATAATGGCCTTTGTTACAGCACAGCATTAAAAGAAAGATTAATACTGTGCTGCCATATCGACCAGCTATAATTGCAAACACTGATGGCTCACTCGTTTAACATGTTGGCATTCAGCAGGCGGTCATCTGCAAGAGTCTTTGCAACGTGTTCATTTGGAGCATTTATCAGAAGACGTGGCAACATGAGTTGATGCAAATGGTTTGATGAAAAGGGTTTTCTGAGGTTCACTTGGCCCTCGAAAGAGGAGAGCTCTGACATATGAGCTGCGAGGAGGCCTGTTGACCATTTGACAGAACAAAGCTTGCGTTTGTGACAGAGAAACGGAAGAAAGGGTTGCAGGGGAGTACCTACTTCTTCGTCTTCCTCTTTACAGTGGCAGGGCAGGTCATACCCTAGCATGCAGAAGAGTTTCCACATATGTTAAAAACCTAAATTCTCAGTGTCGTTCACAGTGTGACGTAAAGGTTTTCTTCCCAAATTTAGAAAAACCTAAAAGACGAGTCCAAACTGCTTTTACTGTGTGGGTCTGTGAATACAGTATGTGGTATTTTTAAAATTCATGATGTGTGTACAATTGTGTGTGTGTGTGTATTGGATTTGTGCTTCTCTGTAGTCCTACCACGTAGGGCTGCAAGCTCACGAGCTCGGGAGTATTACCATGAGTTGCGTGTGAGGCAGGTTACTCGGCCTGTCTGCAGCCAGTGAACCTGCTCTGAAACCGTATACCTGCGCTGAAAACAGGAGTCGCCATTTCAGCGCTGTCTGTTTGGATCAGTGTTCCCTGTGGCGCTATGCCCTCTTTGAGAGCTCCTCTGTTGGGGATCTATTCCTTAGCCCCTGACTCTATCCCTCTGTTGGCACAATGGCCCCTTTGTACCTACATATACTACTGCTGTGGGACCTTGCCTCGTATTTTTTGGCAATTATACATGATCCCACTCCATCTATCCCCCTTGTTGCCGCTTCATTGACGAGAAATGCAATTGGATCGAGGAGAAATGCGGTGAAACGGAGACCCGGGAAGTGGCTTGCAGGAATTAGATTGTGGCACTGATAAGTTCCATATAGAGCAAGTAAACATGTTCTTATCTTGTTATCCAGCTTACACATTAACACATGGCGCGTGTGGAGGAGGGTTTAAAAGGATAAATCAAATTCTAATCATTCTGTTTGGCTTTCTCTGCTCGCTGCTCTTTGTCTCTATTTCAGTTTGTCATCGTGCAAAGGACCCCCAGCCCACATGCAAGAACAATGGAGGGGGGTCAGAAGTGCTAGCTATTTTCCTACACCTGCTGAATGCTACAGAAATGAGTGCACAGTGATTATGTGCCCTAATGTGTGGTGTTTAAAGAGTGGTTTCCTGCAGCAGAGTTAAATGGTGGTGCCCTCTGTGAAGTATTAATGATGTGGATGGATGAATCAGGTCGGCACAAACCTGTTGACGGCAGCCGTGGCGCTCTCTTAAAGCTGCACCCAGACATCAGGCCTAACCGCTTGGCAAATTGGACATGCTTGTTGGCTGTAGCTCCAATTTATGTGCACTCTCTATTGCAGTTAGTCCATCTTCATTATTGAAATGCCCTCTCGTCAGGTCTTGACAGAGTGGTGGAGATGGTAAAGGGAGGAGTGGGGGGGGTGCGCCATACAGAAGAATCATGAATAATGTGGAAAATAAACACATTTGAAGCACTGGCGCTGGCTGGCAGAAGGGGTGTTGGGAGTGTTGTTAAATGCCTGGCTTTCATTTTCTCTCTGCTCCTCTCTCCCTCTCTCCATGTGATTGTATGTGCAGCCTCTGCCAGTGGATGTTGATGCTGTGGATCCTCAGCCTTGGGGCTTTATCTAACACACATGCAACTGAGCATAAACACATACACACCCACAAGCAGCTCTCAGCGCTGAACTCTAGCAGCACCTCTGTGGCTTGACCAGCATCCCAGCTGTGTGTTGTGTCACAGCCATGCTGGAGACACATTGCTCGGTGGCCACAGCCTATTTTTAATAGGTTGCTGTTGTGGCTTCACTATTCACCTCGGGATCGTTGCATTGATGATGGCCGATAAAGCTGAGCCCAGCTCAACCGGGTCATCCAGTTTGGTGGCGATATCCAGTTCCAACTCACGCATTGTTGCAGGGGACATGTTTATTGCCGGATGTCGAATTTCAGCTCCTCGGTGAGGCGAATTGATAGGCCTCAAAACCATTTCATAGCTCTGTAAATGTACACTTAAGCCCAGGCTTTGGGTGTAACAGCGCTTCTCTTTGAAGAGAAGAACAGGATCTAACTGAGTCTACCTACAGGGTCCCTGTACCTGCTGCACACATGAGTAGATGTGATGGCTCATGAGGTAATTACCCACTGAGCTGGTGTGTATGCAACTGTAAGCTGAAGCAGGGGTTCCCTTCAGGTAGCGCTCTCGCTCAGGTCAGTGAACAGCTAATGACATTTAGAAGAAATAGGATGAAAGAGGTGGCAGTTGGTTGTAGTCAGCCACACACTACCTTTGTCTTATTGTCTGCCGTCTGTCTTAATCTCCCAGCCACCCTTTTCACACCACAAGGAGATCGTGTTATTAGATCCCCTCCCTGGGCTCATTTGTCATCCTGCAGCAACACTCCTCCGGAGGAGGACTGCAGGAGAGGAAAAAAAGAAAACAATATAAGCAGGCAGGAGGCCACAACATCAAATGTTCATCATTTACCAGCCCAGAGTCTCTCTTATCGCCATTATTCTTTCACAATCACAGTAGATTAATACGCTTTCTTTTTGTTGCACCCCTTACTGTGTCTATTTTTAAAAGGCCGACAAACTTCAACCCCCTTCCCTCTTCTACCCTTTAACATGTTATTTTGTATTACGCTGTACCCGGCCCTCGCACGCGTGTACTCTCAATCATCCCCCACCCCCACTTTTCACCATCACTTGCTACAATAAAAAGTATTGTCAGTGTTCACAGTTTGCTGTCACCGCCTCAGTCACATCTCTTTAATCTCTCCTCTTTGAGCTCCTTCAAATTTCTTGCTGCTGAGGCGCACGGGAGGGAGGGAGTCAGCTAATTACAATAAACAAATATGCTCAGAGCCGCCTATGTAAGGTTGGCATAGGTTAACAACTCTTCTATAAATGTTAAATGAAGCTTAAAATAGGATCGTATGGCATACAGTTGCCATAGCGATCTAAGCTGTGATTCTTTGTGTACTTTCGTGGTTGGCAAAGTTTAAATTAATCTTAGACACGAATCTGTGATACGGAGAAGAAATGAGTGATTGTTTGAGGCCTCAAGGGCCTCTTTGATGCCTCTATCACGTTTGGAGCTTTTTCTTGAACCGCCGCAACTTTGTTTGTCTGTGCTTAGCTTCGGTCTTTTGTTGTAATGAAATCTAATGCACTGCCGTTAATGCTTTTCTGCCTCAGACACATGGCGGTCGCCCTTTTACCGATTGCCTTCTTACTCATGTCTCTTTCTATTTCTCTTTGTCTTTCAACAGGTGGGACAGTCAAAATGATGCGTGGGTGGTGCAGCGTTGAGCCGTATTGATGGATGTGTTAACAGACAGCAGTCTCACATTGATTGTGAAGACTTCAGAACCCGAGAATCCAAATGCAGTGGAGAGCACAGGTAACTATTCAGGTATAGCTCGTTAACACAATGCTTTTTTTTTTTTTTTTTTTTAAGTAGTCA
>VVHJ01034159.1:29398-40618 GCA_015107715.1 Tylochromis polylepis
ATAAATGGGTGGGTGTGTGTGTGTGTGGGTGTGTGTGTGTGTGTGTGTGTGTGTGTGTGTGTGTGTGTGTGTGTGTGTGTGTGTGTGTGTGTTTGTATACCTGTCTGACTGACTGATCTGTGGCACATTCTGAACAGCTGAAGAGCTAATGGTCCAGCTGGAGACAGATGGCCTCTCGATAACACTATACCCCCAAGCCAATACTCACACTCTATCACTCTCCCTCTCACACACACAGACACACACTTTCTGCCCTGCTCAGCACATACAATACACACACACATTGGACAGGATAGATTGTTAATCCATTATAAACCCTGAGGAAACACATTTCTCAATATGAGTTTAATGTTTCACAGCAATTTTGACCAATCTTTCGGCGATATTTGGTGGCAGCTTAAGTTACACGTGAGCACAGAGGGATGAAGGAAGTTAATAACCTCTTTCCCTTTTCGTGTAACTTCCTCATTTCGGTGGCTTCGCTCCTTTGTAGGGCGAGCGATAACTAATCTCTGCTTCATATTTGTCTTGTCTCCGCGTGCTGGATATCTGCTCTGTTTACATGTAATTCCAGATGAACTGTGCTCATGACTGGAAAGCGTTTCCTTTTGTAGTCCTCCTCTTTACAGTAAGCAACCGTGTAAATTTGCTAGTATTCAATCGTAAATGTAGAAAAAGGGTATCTGTCATGACTCTCCGCAGAGAACATGTGTCAGTCCCATGCTTTAGCTCTGAGGTCATTTTGGCTCACAGATTGAAAGGACCTGATGGCGAACGCCTCGCTGTGATGCTTCTGCAGCCTCTGACAAGTTGCTGCTATAACAGTTCTCTGACGACGAGAGGGGAAGAGAGGATGGATATTTCTCTAGAGGTTTTCTTCATTAAGAGTGACAGTACTGCAGTCGCATGCTTTTAGTAAGCATTGTGGCTGCTCCGGTGTGTCTGCAGGCCGCAGACCCGTTGAGACCAGTTCTCAGAAATTTCATTACCTCATTAAATCACTCTCAAATCATATCCATATTCAAAGATTTACTCACCACCAATACAGCAAAGCTGAATACCGTTTGCTAAGCAGGCTTCCCCTCAAGCATTTATCACTACCTCAATAATGATTAGGCGCATCCATTTTAAAATGGGGGTTGTTGCTAGTTAACCTCTGTGAACACATTAATTGCTGTGCTAGGGTTTTCAATTTTATTTATTTTTTTTCTCTCCCTGGCATCGTTTTAAAGAATATCTGGAAGGCAACAGCTTGGGATTGTAGAGGGAGGCAGGTGTGGATGGTATTGGTTATACAGTCTCCAACATATGGGCCTGTCGTGTCCCATGTGTACATACCTGCCTCCGCTGCTGTCATCTAATTATGCAGAGCAAACACAGCGATCTGCCTGCTGCTGCAAGCCACTTCTCTGAGTTTTGATTGTTATTCATCAGATGGATTTCTTCAACTGATTAAGACATTGTCACAAGTGACCTGTGGAAAATCACCAAAATCTACTTTCATTTGAGTCATTGTTTCTGTCAGTCGGTGTAATTTAATGGTATCTTGTTACTTAAAAGCTAGTGGATCTGTGTCTGCACTGAAACAGTGCAGGGAGGGGGACATAAAGCAAGGCGGCTGCATTAATTTGATCTCGTATATACCGCTCTTGCGTCGGGCAGGAACGACAACGGGCTGTTTGCATTGTTACCTGCAAGCATGTGATACAATTGCTCATTTTGTTCTGTCAAATAAGCCAATTAAAATTCTTGCAGCTCTGTATCACTTTCACTTTTGGCACCATGCTAACATAACATAAAGCAGGTGACTCAATTTTATCTTTGATCTTCTTTGTGTTTTAAGTGCTCTGAGAGTTTGGTGGGATTTCTTTACGGCTGTGTTACTTCTCGCCGAGTCTCTGCTTTCACATTTGAACATCAAGCAAGTAATGAGTAAGGAATTGTCCAACTTGACATTGATAATACCTCTTATTGAATCTGGAACCAAAACTGAATTATTAATGTTTAAGGCTGGCATCATGAAATGACATTTTGAGCTCTAGGGGGTTAATTGACACTAATTGCATCTGAGCAGCTTAGAAGAATGTCGGGGTAACTAAAAGAACAAAAACAATGTAATTTAACTTCACACTTACATTTCAAAAAGCTGAAATCTTTTCTCTTTTTTTAACCCGCAGGGGTATGTGAGCAGAGTAGCGATCTGAGTCTGTGCGGGCTCGTCGATGCTGCTCTCCCTCCGTCCTCACCTCCTCCTGCCGCAGAGACTTCACAACAGGCCTGCCCAGCGCATCAGAGGACCACTCCTACATCGCCAGCCCTCCCCTTGCCCCTTGGGACTGAGCCCTCTCTGGGCCTAACAGTAGCCCCTTCCTCCAATGACCCTCCAACTGTGGTCCCCCATCTTCACCACACGCCCGCTCCCTCATCACTCTCTAGCCCATCTGTAAGCTCCTGGGCGCCGACAGGAGACAACCAGAAAACGTCCCTTCCATTACCCGTTGCCCTCCCTCTATCAGCGACAATGATGGAGCCTGGCACTGTGTCTGGCCTGACGGAGGCGTGTCTTCTTCAGCCTAACCGAACCTGCCTTGGCTGCTTCATTGAAACACGTGATGCCACTGACCCTAATGCCATCCAGAACACACCCCATGACCCCACCGCCAACCCTGACACAGAGACTGGTCTAAGTGTAAGGATAGGGGATGTGAGCCGAGAGGACTTCTCTGACATCAACAACATCAGCATTCAGTGCCTGAGCCACGCGGGGGAGGCAGTGAGTCACTATGGAGAACAGCTCCTCTCTGACCAGCTACTTAGCTTTCCTCTGCCAAAAGCCCCAGGTGAGGGCAAGAGAGGGGATGCAAACAAAACAACAGGGGACTGTGATGACCCAGAGGATGATGCAACAGCTAAGAATTTGTATGAGGGACTGTTACTAGATAAAGTTAGTGGAGAAGAAGTTCTGCTGGCTAATGCCAGCCAGGACTGGGGCTACTTTGAGTCTTTTATCAGTGAGAGTAAGATGGAACTGCTGGACCTTTGTTCTAAGAATGAACTGTCGGTCAACCTCTTTTCAGAGGAAGACGTCGACAATCTGTTTGACGACGAAGACGACGATTCGACATTAAGCAGTGACGTCTGTTCGCTCAAGATTCGTTATGAGTCTTTCCAGGACAACATGAGGGAAAAAACAAATGTTCTGCAGGAGGAGACGCAGTTCAACTTCTTCCCCAGTGTCCTGGCCAACTGTGCCAAGAAAGAGGAAGGAGCAGCAGTCTTAAGGAGAACCGCAGAGGATCTTCAGCCCAAAACTGATGAGCTCATTCTGGAGGGAGCACAGGAAGGAAAGGCTGGGGACTGCAGTGCTAGGAGTCCACTTGATGGTTCCCACGGCTCGCCTATGTCCACTCCCAAAGTCAGCTATCTAATGGACTTCAATTCCACAGAGGAGTCAGGAGAGTTCAGTGATGACAGCTCCTGCACTGGCTCGTCCTCAGACACCCTGCAGGAGGGCAAGTTTAAAAAGAGCCACTCAAAGAGATTCCTCAGTCCCTCGAACCCTCTCAACTATGGCTTGCGTTCCAAAAGAAAGGTTCGATACAGCGATGATTACTTATATGATGTTGACTCGCTTGAGAGTGAGAAAAATGCAGAGAAAAAGGAGAAAGCCCCTGCTGGTCAGAAAGAAGAGGAGGATGTAGACTGGTGCCCCAAAAAACGTCGGAAATCCTGCCGCAAAGAGCCACCCGTGGTCATCAAGTACATCATCATCAACAGGTTTAAAGGAGAGAGACTCATGTCAGTGAAACTGGGCAAGCTGGACCCTGTGGATGCGACTGTGAGCTTAAATGCCGACACAGTAAGCAAATATGAGACACTGGCTCCTCTGAAGCATTTCTGGCAGGAGAAGCAAAGAGAGAGACAGGAACAGCTTAAGCTGGCTGCCAGAGATAAACAACAACGCGGTTTTCATCTAAACGGACGCCACCATCGCCCTTTTAATTCTAGTCATCCCAAAAGGAAATACAAGATTGCAAACCGGCTTAAGGTTCAGAGGATTCACACTGTGGAGCAATCAGCAACAGCACAGTCCTCCCCTCTCTCTGATCGGGGCCAGGGAGGTGTCACTAAAGAAGAGGCCACCCCCACGGTAGGAGGAATAATAGCAGCCCCAGGCCTCCCAGTCACATTAGACACAAACTCCATCACACACACAGTCACAGCCAAGAGCCGCTCCCAGGAGAGGGAGGAGAGGGAGGGGAGGAGATTGGGAGGAAATAAAACAGTCAGGATAAGGAAATTCAAAAGCGAAGCCAGGCTGAGGAGCAAGAAAATAAAAGAGGCAGAAGGAGAGGAGGGGAGGAGCGTGACAAATGAAACGGATGCCTGTGTCACTGCGGCACAGATTGAGGACCCCACTGCTGGGTTAGAAGAGGCAGGCATTAGCTCAACTACAGTCAAACCACATTTCTCTGACAATACCACCACCGCTCAAGCCGCTGAGGAGAAATTCCCCTTTGTTTCATCTACCTGCTCTCCTGACAAAGCTGCCTCCTCCTCAGAGGAGGTGGAGACGGGTGTCCCTGTCATCCCGGGGGGCTACCTGCAGACCCTGTTAGATGCCACAGACTCCTCAGGTGGAGCAGCTATTTCTTATTTCCCCCAGCAGTCCTCTAGGCAGCAGTATTCTCTGGGGCTGTCCCTGGAGGAGAAACAGTTTTCTTCATTGCAGCTCGCTCAGAGCTGCGTCCTCTCGCCTCCCTCTGAGTCCGAGCTCCAGCAGTCTCCTCAGAACTGCCCCAGCTTCTCCCAGATGTGGCACCCACAGCTCTGTGCAAGTCACAGCCAGAGCTTTGGGCCTGAGACCCCCGAGACTCCCATCTTACCCAACAACTTCCCAGCTGCTGTTCCCCTGAATGACAGCCTGCCAGTGTCTAACTACAGCCAGCTGAGCCCCGAGGCTGACAGGCTGCTTTATGAGAAGAGCTACCTGAGTGAGTCTGGGCTGCAGCCCGGGGCAGATCTGCAAGTGTGTCAGTCTGCCTGTGTGGAGGGCCAGGTGCAATACCAGCGAGGGTCCCTGTGTACAGACAATGGCAGGCTCATCAGCTATGACTCAGTGGGCTCTCTGTCAGCCTCCTCCAGCAATTACAGCTCACTCAGCCTCAAGTCTTGTGAGCGAGAGGGTGAGGAGGAGGGCCGAGACAGCTTCTTAGCTCATTGCAGTCCTAAAGTGGTGATTCAGCAGAGTGTGGATGCCCTTACCCCACTCAGGGAGTCCTCAGACCTGCTGGATATCTCTAACTTCACCCCTGACAAGTTTAGGCACTCATCACTGTCAGAGCTTTCCCCTCCTGAGACCCCAAATCTGTCCCCTCAGGTTGTTGGGCGTGAGATGAAGATGGCAGGGAATGTTGGAGAATACCAGGATGTGAATGATATAAGCATGGACTGCAATAGGGAGGTAAAGTGGAACTGTGATGTCATACAGCAACAGGAGCGCACGGCAAGTGCATACCCGGTGGAGGACAACCAGTTTCCGCTACACAACTTCAACAATCAAGATGTCTTAGGTTTAGATAAAAAGGAGATGGCAGCTACAGAATTTGATGAACAGAATGGCGCGAAAAGCATAAAGTCAAAAAGGAAAGGCAGCTGCAAACAAACAGCAGGAGGACAGAGCCCAAAGAAGGTCCGGGCTCCCAGAGCTCCCAAGTCAGAAAAGGTCAAGACTCCCAAACAGAACTCTCGTTCCACCAAAAAGATAAAGGCCATGTTAGAGGGTAAGGCAGCAAAGAACCAGGCAGGTGGCACAGGCCTGACTGACAGTAGCAGCACTGGGGACTGGCCCGGCACCGGATGGTCGGAGAGTAACAGCCTGGTGGGGGATGACCAGAGAGAATTTGAGGAGCCCTCCAATATTCTGTCCAACATTGTCTCTGGCATGGCTGAGGTCCAAAGGTTCATGATGGCCTCCATTGAGCCACTGTGGAACCCCATGTCTGAGGCCTGCATGCCCTCTGAGGCCAACAGTCTCAACCTAAAGACCCTCAAAATCTTGGCAGGAACTGAGGCTGACCTGAAGAAAAAAGGAGCTGTGCTAACAGGGGCTGGGAGAGGCAGAAAGGCAGGGGGGAAAGGAGGAAAAAACCAGGCCAAATTCAACCCCTCTCATCCTCTATTCCCACAACTTGCTCTAGGGTGTAACATGTTTGATAAACCCAACTTTATTAACCCCGGGCCTGCTCACAAAAAGCTGTACCGCCACAAGACGAGTGCAAAGTTCCCTCGGATTGAGACACTGAAGGGGAAGCGAGCTGAGAGAGACCCAAATAAGGACATAGCACTGATGACCTCTTTTGAGAAACTGAGGTAATATTTTGTTATCAGCTGCTGTTGTACCCCCTCCCCCCCCCCCCCCCCTTTCCCCCCCCCCCCCCCCCCCCCCCCCCCCCATCACAGTGACTCAAGGGCCAAAGAGTGTACCAACCCCAGCATCCAACCCCAACTCTCCAGGATGTAGCGAGAAACGCATGGGGAGCCAAGCTGTACATGTGCTGCACATGGCAGGCACAGTAATGACTTCAAAGGATACAGAGTGATGGTTCATATTTTTATGTATGTTTAAGGCTGGAATGAGAACAAAATCTAAATTTTGTTTCCTTTTTTTTTTCGCACTATATTCCTGTAACAATGTGTTCTTTGTTGTTTGCCTCTGATATGTTGGGATTGCTTGTGGAAGGCTTGACAAGTACAGCCTGATATCCTGAACTTTATGTCATGTCATGTCATGTTTATGTCATATGACGTAAACCATGTTAATGTCATATAATCAGAACAGTGACACCTAGACCCTAACCAATATATAATTTAGACTATTCATTTCTGGATATAGCTTAGCTGTATCTTTTAGTATACGCTCCCAGCACTAGCATACAAAAAATAGGTTTGACATCTTTGAGATTCGATTACAGAGTTTGGTTTGGTTTCTGTAAAATATCCCACTCAGGACATATCACTGTGTGTAATGTATAATGCATGTATACTATATAATGGCATCTGGAAACGCAAAATTCCTGAACAATGTTACTATGAGAGAAAAGCCACAATTTCCACAAGACCACAAAGGCCCAAAAAAAAGTAACTGAGAAAAAAAGGGAGTCATGTTGGTCATGCTGACTTCACCAAGGAAACACGGCATCAAAAACACCATATAAGTCGAAGGGAGGGATTTTTTTTAGACACTTTCAGAGTTGCAGAAAGTGTCTAAAAAATGCCAAAAAAATGCCAAATCCAAAGACAGACAATAAATAAAACCGTCATAAAGAAGCCCAGTTGCTTTCTTTCCAAGTGCTACATGTATGATTTTTATCCATGCACATAAACAGGCAAATTGCACTTAACTGTTTATCAAGTGTTTATCCCCTAATCACCATTATCAAAATGTGAGATGACGAGAAATTAAGCTCCAGTGAAGCCAGCAATCTCTTTAGCTCTTCAATCCTTCACAGAGAAGTCCAGATGTTAGAAAGGTGTGTTAAGTAGGCCAATTTAACATGTATATGCTTCACCAAGCTTTTTTAGAGTCTTGAACCTAGGTGTCAAAAATTTAACCAGTTATGTTGAAAGAAATTGTCTCAGTATATCAACTTTAATCCATAAATATTTATTTTACATTATCTTCATGCAGATGTTGACCCTGTTCTTATGAGCTCAACGAAAGATTTCTGGACACTACAGATAATCAAGTGAAAATATGAGTAAATTTCCCAGCAGATTGTAAATCAGGTCAGCCTTAAACATCCACTGCACTAAATTGCTTAAGTAATTTCATGAACTGAATATAAATGGTAGGGCTAGTTTAGTTCATTAGCATCATATATAACAGGAACACAGGGAATATTCTTTAACAAAGTAATTACCTTTATTAATGATGCTCACCACCTTGCAAGGTTTTGGCGTTTACTTCTAGTGGAGTATTTTCATACTGTACTACTGGGGCATTTATTACTCACTGATATTTACCATGGGATTGACGTTTTAATCTCTTGTATTGTCATATTGTCTTCAGTAGTTGCCTCCAATTGGGCACTGGTACCTTCCTGTCATTTTGGATGTGTAGTTCTATTCCCAATTACTGTGACTGTACTATAAAAAAATAGTAATATGCTCCTTGTTAACTCCATTTAATGTTGTTAATGTTTTTGCTTTCACTGATATCTAACTAGTCAGTGTTGTCATGTTATAGTTTAGTGCTTGGATTCACATAAAAAAAGGATGTCTTGGAACTTTTTGTCCTGAAAGTTAATTTAAGCTAAAATAAATAAATAAATAAATCTCAAAATCAAAGTCAAATTAATCAGACACACTGACATTTATTATTTCATGTGGGACATCACATTCTTCACCACCTGCTCACTACATGGACTATTTAACTCACTTGGAGTATTACATGTAAATAAACACAGCCAACACTTAAAAACTGAGATGAACTGTATGATTCATCTTCTCATTCGGCTCTGAGAACTCAGATATTTACTAAAATGTACTGTTCTCTTCCCTGTAAGGCAGCCATGTGAGCTATATTTGATACACTGTGTGGACCTTTTACTGTGTTCTGTCTATAGAAATAAAAAAAAAAACAACTAAACGTTAATACCTAAATGCATAGTTTCATATTAGCCTTTACAAATTTCTTTACAAATAAATTTCTGTGGTTGTTTATTGTCTTCCCAAGATCTGAACATGTGCATGGCTTAAACTGTCAGTTTTAAAACGTACGGAGTTTATATGTCCTGTAGATGTCCTGTTCTCTGATTTTGTAAGCTGTTGGCTTAGCTTCCTGTGAGGTCGGAAAAGTAATAAAGGGCTTCCACAATGTTTGAGCATTAGCTGCTGCGGCTCTCCTTGCTTTCACAATACAATGATGCTTTGTACCACTAGAGGGCAGTAGACACACACAATGACCTAACTGATTTCATCTGATCCTCAGATCATATATTTACATAACATATTTAAACATCGTTTGAATAAAATGTCCCTGAATATTTACAATGAAAACATTTATCTGCTAAAAATAAAAGCAAGATTGGATTATTTCTTAGGAACCACCAGTATATTTTGAATTGTCACCTGGTATGTACATTTTGTGCTTTTGCTTCATATAAATAAATATATTTTCATCATAAATTAACCCAGAAATGGTACAAACTTACCAAAATACACAGCTATATATAAATTCAGCACCTTGTACATTCAAAACATGCACAAACAACCCAATGCGTATACTATCAGTATAATGCTATAGACTGTTACAGGTTACAGGTTATTGAATAAATTGTTTTTTAAATGTTATCTCATCATAGATTCTTTTTTCACTAAGCTGATACATACGTCTCTCGTAACCTGACTAAAATCCCCCCATGCTACCCAAGCCTACCTCAGAATATGTCTGAGAGATATGTAACTGAATTCAACAGATAGATTCCAGGAAGAAGAAAAAATGTATATATATTATTCATGCAGTAAAAACATTGAAACCACAATATCGTCTCTAGATGCAGAAAAAGTGTTTGATACAGTTAACTGGAAATTTTTATTTGCAACTTTACAAAAACTTGGTTTTGGAAACTCTTTTCATAAACTGGTTAAAAATATTGTATAAATCGCCAACAGCATCTGTCAGGACAAATGACCAAACATCCTCCAGCTTCTGTCTCCAGAGGGGCTGCCACCAGGCAGGAATGCCCACTCTCCCCTTCACTGTTTGCAATTTTTATCGAACCACTAGCAGCAGCAATTAAGACAGGCTATAGTGATTAAGGGCACAAGATGCAAGAATGTAGAACATAAAATCAGTCTTTATGCAGATGATTTTTCAAGAGTTTCAGATTATTCAATAAACTGGTTAAAATCTACAGTTCTTCTGATTAATTGCTCCTTCCACAATTCTTCTTCTACCCCACTGCAATCTGGAAATATTAAATATTTAGGTATTAATGTCTCTCCTAAGCTTGGGAGTTTCTAAAAATGACTGAGTCTTCATCAAGACTCATGATCCCCATGATTGGAAGTTCGGGGGTTCGAATCCACCGAACGGCTACCCTGAGCAAGGTACCGTCTCTACACACTGCTCCCCGGGCGCTGGATTGGTAGTGGCCCACTGCTTCACTGAGTGAATGGGTTAAATGCAGAGGACTACAAAATTTCTCATGTGTGGGACTATAAGGGTTTAAAAATTAAAAAAACAAAAATAAATAAATAAATAAATAAATAATCCCATGCAGCTGTACACCCAGTTGGAACAACCCTGGCATACTACAGAACAATAATATGATTAACTTTCCAGATTGGAGTTGTAAAGGAATTAAATGCTTGGAACATATATTAGAAGGAACACACTTTATTCCGTTTGACAGATTAGTTATACAGTATGGGATTAACAAGAATAGATTTTTAGAATATCAACAAATTAAATCTATAGTAAAAAAGAAATTTAGTATTAAATTTAGTGAAGTAGTACTTGCACTTTTTATCTTGTACTTCGTGTCTTCCTGACACTTAAATATTTTATTTTTTATTATAATTATTGTATTTTATATTGTATATTGTGCCTATTCTTGAAGATTGTGCACCCTTTTCTATCCCCCTTGTACCTACCTGTAACTTGAGCTGTTGCAACACCGAGTTTCTCATTCGTGAGATTAATAAAGTCTATCTTATCTTATCTTATCTCATTTAAGCGTTATCAAGTCAAACTACAAACACCACCGAGTGTGGTACAGTTATGTTGGGTTTGATTTTATTTGATATTAATAGAATCTTTAGTTTCTTACTAATTAAATAATTACTTAGAACCCTGCGGACATACCACCATAAAAGAATGTGCGGGGGCAGCTGTAGACACGATAACTGGTGCCTGATATCCGTCGTGGCCACCTCTTAGCTCAGGGCCTGCGAAACAAGCAGCTTCTCCCCATCAGTTTTAACCGGTTAGATAGATGCACATTCTCATATTAAACTTTGTGAACTGCAAGGGGGGTTACTCTTTTTTGGGAAGACAGACTGCAGCTAACTGTTTTACAGCCTGTGATTTTCTGAACAAAAGGGATCCATGTACATGATAACATTTAATCATCCAATGCCTGCTTTAATAAATAATAACTGAAGAAAGAAGTGTTTTACTGGTGATTCCTCAAGGTGGATAAACGAACACGTTGT
>VVHJ01034160.1:0-10712 GCA_015107715.1 Tylochromis polylepis
TATATATTCAACAGATGGCAATACAGAGCAAGGTGGCAGAGATGAAACATTGTTGGGAAAAGTCTTAATAAACCAGTTAGTCAGGCTTCCACATCAGTCTGGGACTTGTGTGCGTTATGTGGCTGACGTGTTGAGCCAAGTTCATTTGCATCTTTGCACATAAATAAATAATACACAGAGAATTATTTAAAAGCCGTTGTTGTTGCTGAAATGTGACTGGTGTTGAGCTGTGATGTTTCGTGTTTCATGTGCACTCTTTGTTCCCTACTCTAAAATCTTCCAGACTGTTTTGCTGGGCCCCGGAGACACGTACACTGGCACAGAGGACAAAGTCCTGACACTGAGAAACTAGGCTGCAAGCTGTGATTGTATCTTTGGAACAAATGAGCAAAGACAATGTTACTAACCAGCTTTGCATTTTCCAGACACTTTGGTCAGCCTTTCCTTCTCACAGTAGTGTCCTGGAGGACAAGGCAGGCAGCTGTCCAGACTCTGCGTCATGGGCTCTGGGTTGTAGTATCCACGTGGACAGGGAAACTGGGTGGCATGCTTAGTCCCTACACATGTAATACAATTAGATATAAACAAGTGCTACGTGTGCAACTTTTTTTCTATTGTTAAAGCTGGGGACAATAGTTTACTGAAGCTGAAAGCAGCTTTCAATCCAATACGAAGCTCACAGATAGAACTACACTCTGCTTCTTTTCAGACTGTGCCAAACGTACACTAATCATTCATTCTAATAAAGAATCAGAACCATGACCACAGTTTTGGGGTGACTGTACCATCAGGGCAGTAGAATCCAGGTGGACAGGCAAACTTGGTAAAATTGGCGGTCCTTTCTGGACAGTAGTATCCAGCAGGGCAGCGGGAACACACTGACTGGCTTGTGAGGTTGTTGTAAGTTCCAGCAGGGCAGGGCAATGGGCTAGCACTACCCTCAGGGCAGTAATGAGCAGTTGGGCAAAGCCCTCCTTTTACGCCTGGAGAGGAAAAACCAATTAGATGTGGAAATTTACTGAAATTATGGCTGCTGAGCCCTTAATGTGATAAATCCCGTGATAACGCATGATTAATTCAGTAATCGCTCATTCAGCAAAACACCCTCACACATTCTAGTTTCCTTCATTTATCAGCATCTGTTTCTCTTCTCTCTGAAGCCTATTCATAACATTTATATTCACACATTATACATTAGCTGCTTTACATGAGTTTTAATTCACGAACGAAATTACATTAATTAATTATTGCTATGTTGACATGGAATTGTATAAGTTGAATGAAAAAAACCTGTGCTTGTTGTGTGTCCCCCTGGACAGTAGAATCCAGTCTGACACAGACCAGATGGATGAGTAAGACCTGCAGTGCCACAGAACTGACCCGCTGGACATGGATTACAGCCAGAAGTGTCTGCCAGATGAAGACTGCAACCATACAAATGTAAACACAAATGTGCATAAACATTTAAAGGTCCATGGTATGATAATGTGTGTAATATTTTGATCAACACACCTATTAGAGTAGGTCCCTGGTGGACAAGGCATAGGCAGGCTGGTGCCCTCAGGACAGTAACTTCCTTTTGGGCATGCTCCTCCTACTCCTGTGCTGAAGTTGCCATCGGGGTTCTGAAAGTTCACGCCTGGAGATGTTGCACACTTTGGTCACATTTTAGCTGTGAATGTCAGTTTAACAGCACAAAGGCACTGAATATGCTGTATAATACATTTGGTGTACCAGCTATGCAGTAGTAACCAGCCTGACAGGGCCCAGAAGGTTCAAACAGACCCCAGTCCTCACAATAGAAGCCTGTAATTGAAGCAGAAAAAAGAAAACGTCACTGCTGTGGTAATAATTAGAAATATTTATTAAATCACATCATAAATTACTCCTTGTTTAGTTAATTAAATGTGGTAAGTCATTCTGTCGTTATCTCTTAATTATAGCAATTAGCTTAAAAAAAAACCAGTACATAAATGACAAGTTAATATATTAAAATCTAATTCAGCTAACCAACTTATCCACAGATTCCCAGTATATTTCAGGCAGTTTTTAAAAAAAGCACGTTACAATACTCTCACCTGCTGGACAAAGGAGGCACTGCTCCACTTGACTGAGACCAAACTGAGGGCTGTATGTACCAGGTGGGCAGGGTAGTATACCTTCAACACCACCACCAAGACAATAGTGTCCTGCTGGGCACGGCTGGACACCTTCTCCAGATAGACAGTATGTTCCTAAGGGGCAGTCATCGCATATTTCTGCCCCTTTAACCAAAACAGAATAATTTAATAGTGAAGTGACATCTGCATTTAAATCACAAATATGATTAATTTGTGTTTAATTACATTTTTATACCTGTTGTGTTTGAGTAAGTCCCATCAGGGCAGAGAAGAGGAGATGCTGAGCCCATTGGACAATAATGTCCAAGTGGACAAATGTCACCTGTCACACCATCAGAAGGTGCTGAAACTACTGCCCCTCCGGAACAATAATATCCTATAAATCAGAAGATGCAAAAGTTTAGTGACTTCTTAAACACTGGAGAGCATTTCATCCTATCAGTTTCTGTTTTTAAAATAGTTTTAGCTTATTTTACTTATAAACAGACATTATTTATAGATGCAGAGTAAGGCAATGACAGATATATACAGATGATGGCCTTCCTGTATCACATACACATCAAATAAGGCACTGCTGGCACCTCATTACCTATATCACAAATTCCAGAAGGCTGGCTCAGTCCAGTACTGTTACAGTATAGTCCTGGGGGGCAGGGTAAACAAGAGGACCAAGTTTGGGCTCCCACTGTGTTACTCCAGGTTCCCACAGGACACGGGTGCTGTTGTGGGTACTTGGTTCCTTGTGGACAGATGTAGCCTGCAGGACAGACACCGCCAGATGCCACTGCCACCTGTGAGAGTGATGGGGTAATTATAAGGTGACTGAGAGCAATTAAGGACTATTTAAAAACACGTTTTTAAATTGTCCTTAATGTCGGTAAATGTCTTTGGGTTTTTTACTGTTGGACCAAAGAAGCAGTTTGAAGAAATTAGCTCTGGAATACAAAGAAGTTTGATCATTCTGACTGTTCTAGTCAGAAGTTTAAAAGTTAAAGCTGTGGGCTGTTCGAGTTGGAAGCTGTCATTAATTTCCTACGCACTATCAGCAGCCTATCCAAAAAGCACTCGGGTTATTTATTTAGCTAATGCAATTCAAACTAAACAGGCCTTTAGATTCATATTCATATCAAATGAAAATAGCAGTCAAAGTGTGCGGAAAATGAGTAGCTGCCATCAAATCAACTGCACGACACTAAAGCAGACATGTTCAACTTAAAAACCAGGACATTTCCATCTCTTTAATTGCCTTCTGTTTTTCCTTTTCTGTGCTCCTTCCCCCGCTCATATACTGCACCATGCTGACAAATTGCTTCACTTGAGCAAAAGTGAATTATAAGCATAACTCATTAGCAAGCCCATAGAAAACAAAATGTCAAATATTTCGCCATTTGAAATTCTTCGGAAATCAATATGGTAAATATAAAGACATTTGAGACTGGTGTCTGAAAATGTGAGACCGTAAAGCAATAAAAGCATGAATGCATACATAATAATAAACCTGTGATCTAATATTTCAGTACCTGTAAAATAAGGAAATTGTCATTCTTAATATGTCCACAAATATAGCCACCGTCCCAAAAACAACTAACTCAATCTCAGATGAGCCACTACTTAAAATGCCTTATGGAATTACACTTCTCTTTTAATGTCAAACAAAAAAAACATCAGATCCTTTTCAGATAAGATGATATTACTGCAGAGTAAATAAAGTTATTATTCATTAAATCTTACTGGTGAGGCCGTGAAAGCTCCGGAGGTGCAGTAGTGTCCTGGGTCACAGAGACCCTGAGGTTCAGAAAGACCACTTCTGCCACAGAACGAGCCTGCGTCACATGGCCGGCAATGCCGCACAGAATCACCGCCAGGCTGGTCAGAGTAAGAGCCCTAAATAAACACATGGAATCATTTTTAATAGGGTAGGATTTATAGGAGGTAATCTAAAATCATGAAGACGGAGTGAAGAAATAAAACATGCAACGAATACTGACACTCTATAATGACACACCCACAATTTCACGCCACATGAAAACATGGAGGTACTCACTGGAGGACATGGGTGAGCAACAGAGGATCTTAGAGGACAGTAGTGCCCTGTGGGACACAGAGGTGGCTGGGACAAGCCTGTGTGGTTACACAATCTGCCTCCCTGACACTCCAAACACGACTGTGCACCACGACGCTGCCAAGCATAGACAAAGAAATAACCCTTAATGTACCATTAGCCTATCATCTAATCTTAAAAAAATACAGGCTCAGTGTAGCAGCACTTGACATGTATTATATCCTACCGGCTGAAAATAACCAAGAGGACATGGTTCTGCCCTGGCTGCCCCTTTTGAAGTGTAATGCCCTTCCTCTGCTTCATTCTGAACGGGTGATGCTGAGCCACCAGTGCAGTAGAAACCAGGAAAACAAGGGGCTGATGGTGATGTGTTGTTGGAACCTGCACAATAAAAACTGACAGGGAGAGAAACACACTGGCTCATGGAGTAGAGGCTTCAGCTGTACATAGTCCTCCAAAACAAATCAATAGGATTACCCTGGCGGACAGCTAGTACACTCCTCAGGTCTGCTGAGGCCAGTGCTGTTGCTGAAAGCGCCTGAAGGACAGGGAAGAGGAGAGGGCGAGGCTAAAGGACAGTAACTTCCTGCCGGACACAGACCTCCAGTTGGTCCATCGACAGGAGTCTGGCAATAAGAGTGAAAAGAGGCCAAAAACTTACTGCAGTGTAATGAAATCCTACAACATAAAGTTGTATGATACGTGTTATATTTTATTTGTTGATCCAAACAAGTAAAGAAAATTATTGGGAATTCATGAGTAAAAACCTGAATAAATACTGAATAAATTACTGTAATAACATTTGCGTACAGCAGACTGGGCTCCCTCTCTGCAGTAGAAACGCTCTCTGCACCATCCAGAGGGCTCTGCAAGTCCCACTCCAGTGCAATACTGGCCTCCGCCACAAGGGGTGCATTCAGACCTATCACTGAGAGCAGAGCGAGAACTGTAGGTTCCTTCAGGACAAGGTTCGGGAGCAGAAGTGCCGTCTGGACAGTAAAACCCCTGAATGGAGGCACAGAGAGAAAAAAAGAGCCATTTTCTCTGGTGTATTTTACATAAACAGATGCAAGCACACTTAAAAGCTGTCTCACCCATACAGCAAAACAGTTTTTCAAAAGTCTGGATATTCTTACATGTGGACATACTGAAGGAGTGTGAGTTCCTGGGCTGCTGCAGTAATGCCTGGATGGACACAAAATACATGCCTCTCCACTGTGACCAAGTGTGTTGTTTCTGTATTTGCCAGCTTGGCAGGGGTAGGTGAAGGGGTAACCGGTCCCAGCGGGGCAATAGTGGCCATCAGGACACTCCTCTGTCTTAAGATAGGACAACATAATAGTGGTTATGTTACTTGCTTTGAAAGTGCAGTCTTCATCTACAATCACTATTAGGTAGAAACTTGTGAACAGTATTAATAAACTGACTATAATTGTTCATCTTAACGCTGTCTTTCTGCTTTCTGATCATAAAAAAATCTAGGGTCTTACAGGCCTGGTAATAGGCTGCTCCTTAGGTTGTTGGGAGTAACAATACTTCCCCTCAGGACACTGGATACACTCATTGGCATCACGCAGGCCAGGGAATTCACTGTAGGTGCCATTGGGGCAAGGAATGGGATTGGGATCCTGTGAGTGAAGACTAAATGTAGTTTAAGAGGCCAAATGTGTCCAAATATTAAAACATAAGTACATCACTTTAATTTTTAAAAAAAAGTCTCTCCTGTATTTATCAGTCTTTGACTCACAATGCCTCCTCCAGGGCAGAAGAAACCTCGAGGACAGAGGGTGGCTGATCGCTGGGGGTCTCTGGCCAAACCCTGAGAGCAGAGAAAACCTGGAGGGCACACCATGACACTTAGCATGGCTTCCTCACTAGTGGTTTCATTACTGCAGTAGTGGCCCTGCAGGCATGGAGAACACTCCGCAGAGCCCTCATCCTACACACAAGAGAACGTGAAAAAAGAAACCTGAAGTTAAAGATATCAACCAGTATGGGGGAGGGCTACAGCAAAATAGAGATTGAAAATGCAAAGGAGAGGGGTATCTGATTTGGAAGATGCTGGAAAAACACTGACACTGCTTCAATATTGCGAACAAAATATTGATTTATGAAAGAAATTGACTTCAAAAACTCCTCTACTTGACATTTACTGATATACGTTACTAAGGGAGCAATGCAAGACGATATCATGTGGGTGGGAAATCTAAAAATAGGACAATCAAAACAGCTACTGAAGAATGAGAATACAAAGGCTTTAGTTTCCAGTGGTTCTGTCAGGGGTCCAGTCACATTGGATGTGTTATAGTTAAGATCTTACAGAGTAGCTGCCAGCTCCACACACTCTGGGGCTGACAGTGGCTGAGTGGGGACAAAAATAGCCAGCAGGGCAAGAAGAGCAGTCCTCGAGCCTCCGACCTCCTTTCAGACGGCGAAATGTAGAGCTGGAGATACAGGGCAATACACTAAATCTCACTCATTAAACCAGCTTAATGCTTACAAAAATCCATATCGTCATCGTTCTCACATTTTTCTTTATGACTGACACACAATCACTGCTTACGGTGGGCAAGGTGAAGGTTTGGAGGTGCCCTGCTGACAGAACGAGCCCTCAGGACATATCAAGCAGTCATCTCTGCGTCTGTTACCCATTTGGATGCTGTAGGTGCCCTCAGGGCAAGGAAACTGGGTGCCATATGCAGTCCCTGGTGATGCAATATTGACATGATTATATCCACACGAATGACTCATGAATACAGCTTAGCAAGAGAAAACAAATCTCATTCTATGAAATTAATTTCACATGGAAACCTGTATTTATATTCTAAGAGCATGCAGCGCTCATAAAGGATGAAGAATATTAGGTTTATATATATATATATATATATATATATATATATATATATATATATATATATAAAACATATTTCTGTTTACCTTCAGGACAGTAGTGCCCAGAGCTGCATCGACCTGATGGAGCTCCTGAACCAGCTAAACAGTACCAGCCCTGTGGACATGGCTGGCACTCACTTTCAGCCTCCAATCCACTGTGACTACTCCATGTACCCACAGGACATTTATACTGGGTTGGGAACATAGTTCCAGCAGGACAATAATGTCCTGGAAAGCAGAGAAGTGGGGGTCTCTGGATACCTCCAGTTCCTGACAAAGAATAATTAACACAGGCATCACAGAGAGAACACATTTTAACCAAGCTGGTCATGTTTAGTCAAGTAGATTAAAGTGACACTAACATATGACAACATCATTGAATCATTGAGCAAATATCAAAATGTGACAAAACTTGCATATTCTTTTGCTTCGTCTTTTTTTTTTTTGGTAATCGCTATTGTAGAGTTTAGTTGTTTAAATGCAGTATCTTTTAAAAAGAAGCAGTGATGATCAGTTCTTGGTTGAAACATTTACTGTAATGTGAATGTCATTTATTTAGGCTGATTAGCAAACTATAACAGTTGTGTAGCCATCATCACAATGCATTTGAAGTCTGGAAAAACAGAAACCAAATATATTATATATATATATTTATTTGAATCATGAATCATATCACAAATATATATACACAGTTTACACAGTATAGTAATATAGTAGTATACATAATTCAGCTTTGTATGAAAAACCTGACCTGAATTCATATCTTCAGATACTATGAAATATCAAACTGAATATCTATATGAAATGTCACCTCGAAGACAGGCATATCGTGCTGGACACTGCTGACACTGTGAGCGGTCAGTTAGGTCAGTGCGATTGCTCAGTGTCCCCGGTGGGCAAGCACTGGTTGGAGCGTTCGGTTTTGAAGACCCAGGAGGACATACAAACCTGTCAAGTTCCAGACAAATTGATCAAAGTCATACAGTAACAACGTCAAGGTGAGTTCAAATGGAGCAACATCAAAATTAATTTCTCAGTGGCTGAATGCAAAAGTTACAAGGCTCCCTTTTGTCAGATTTACAGTACTGGAAACATAAGTTTACAATATCACTAAACCATGTTTGATAAATTTAAAAAAAAACAACAACAACCTTTTTTTCATCTAAAGATTGTTACTTACCCTTGCATGCAGTCTACATCAGGGGCTCTCAGGGCTACCTGTGTGCAGGCCTTTCCTGCATAGCACTCTCTGCAATCAGTCAGCTCATTCTGACCCTCTAAAGGGTTGAAGGAGCCCGGTGGACAGGGCACTGGGTCACTTGTCCCCACAGGACAGTAGAAAGCAGCAGGGCATTTGAGACAGTCTTTCACACCTGGAGGGAAATCTTACTGTCATGGCAAAGATATTACAGGATGAAGGCAAACAGTAAATCTCCCCGATAAATTCCTATGCTGTACTCCCTGCTTGTGCACATAGTTAGGTTTCTCTTCACAGTCATCCATCATTTTTCTATAGTGGGCTCTCTGCTACAGCTTGCCATCGGCAGTTGTTTTTGTGTTGCTAAATTAGATGTTTTTCAATTTGCCCTCTCGGTGTCCATCTGTTGCACTAAACAACACCTATATTTTTATATAATCACTGGGATTTGCAGTGATAGAGCGCTATAATATCATATCAGGCTTGGGCTTTTGTGAAGGAGTGTAAATTCATTTCAAAAGAAAATATTTAGCTTGACTTATAAATAAATAGAAAACAGAGCTTTGTGTCTACTATAGTGTATTTATAAATCAGTAATAATAATAATAATAATTAATAATAATTGCATATTTAAACTCACTTATTGCCCCTTGATGAGGGGTGAAGGTGCCTGGAGGACATATAACTTCTTCCAAACTACCAGCAGGGCAGTATCTACCCCGAGCACAGGGCAAGCCGGGACTTGATGACCCTATTTACAGATATGCACACACACACACACTCTAAAATCTATATTTCATCTTATTTCTTCAGCTATGGAAATAGTTACTTTCTGGGACACATTTTAGTATTTTTGTCAAGTGAAGTCAGTTTATTAATGCTGAGACTTACCTGCAGGACAGAAGCGTCCTTCCCTACATCTCTTGCATCCTGCCCTACTTGTCTGACCCAGTTGTTCCCCCGCTGTGCCAGCAGGGCAAGGTGACCCCTGCGGGGTAGCAGTGCCCTCTTCACAGTAATAGCCTTGTGGGCACAGGAACTGGGAGGTGGGTCTCTGTGAGGTACCTTCCAGACAGTAAAACCCTAGAGAAAAAATATTTATATACAATGCTATATATAACACTCTTTATAGAAGAACATTTTAAGAGGATATTATATATGCATGACAAAGGCCAGATAAACTATTACAACTGGTTTCCAAGGTTTAGGTATGTTTACAGGTATAGATATAATGAGATATGCTCTTCTGCACATATAGTTTTTTGCACATGGGAAAACCATTTTACTGCTTAACCAGATGTTTTGCCACCATTCCGTTACCTGCAGGGCAGATTGTGCAGTCTCTCAGTCTCTGCAGGCCTTCTTTAGGGCCATAAGTCCCTGCAGGGCAGGGTATAGCTACCCCTCCCACACAGTAATGACCTGCGGGGGTAAAACACAGGTACATTTGACATTTCTTTGGTAAGAAAAGGAAATTATAAGATAAATGATAATATGGAGCACTTAACACCAACCTAATGGGCAGACCATACAACCAAACTCTTCTCTCGCATCTTTGTATGTTCCTAGTCGACAGGTGATGGGCTGACTGGATCTGAGGACTGGCTGGATCCAGCGGGGGGTCATAGCTCCACCACACAGTATGGATGTGTTATTACAGCTACTGCAGTAAGCCTGTCCAGGTGTAGAAGACCAACCAGGAGAACAGGGAAGTGGCTGTGACATCCCACTATCTGGACAGTAACTTCCTAACAAACAAACAAAAAAAATTTTTTTCTTTATTTTATATTATATATATATTTTTTTTATATTTATAAATTCCCCGCTCGCCCTCCTGTGGGTGATCTAGCCTTCAAGCTCGGGTCCTCTACCAGAGGCCTGAGAGCTTGAGGGTTCTGCGCAGCATCTTAGCTGTTCCTATGACTGCGCTCTTCTGGACAGAGATCTCCGATGTTGTTCCTGGGATCTGCTGGAGCCACTCGCCTAGCTTGGGAGTCACTGTGCCTAGTGCTCCAATTACCACTGGGACCACTGTTACCTTCACCCTCCACATCTTCTCGAGCTCTTCTCTGAGCCCTTGGTATTTCTCAAGCTTCTCGTGTTCCTTCTTCCTGATGTTGCTGTCATTCGGTATCGCTATGTCTATCACTACGGCTGTCTTCTTCTGCTTGTCCACCACCACTATATCCAGTTGGTTAGCCACCACCATTTTGTCCGTCTGTATCTGGATGTCCCACAGGATCTTAGCCCGGTCATTCTCCACCACCCTAGGGGGCGTCTCCCACTTTGACCTTGGGACTTCCAGGCCATACTCGGCACAGATGTTTCTGTATACTATGCCGGCCACTTGGTTATGGCGTTCCATGTATGCCCTGCCTGCTAGCATCTTGCACCCTGCTGTTATGTGCTGGATTGTCTCAGGGGCATCTTTACACAGCCT